>JAHXMU010000351.1:309592-332769 GCA_019455685.1 Philornis downsi | reverse complement strand
TTACTTACTTATTTACTACTTATTTACATACTTTCTCACTTACTTACATACATACTTACTAATTTCTTCATTTACTTACTTACTAACGTACTTACTTACATTCTTACTTACACACTTACTTCCATACTTACTTACTAACTTACTTAAAAGGCAACTAGAATAGATATCCTTATTTATTTAACGCCATACGAGTACGTAGAAAATAATTCCAAGCGCTTCAGCCTTCTGTTCATTTTCTCTAATACGTCACACTAAGTTTCAAAAATATTTCAATAGTCCTGGCCTTCGAATGGAAGGAAGTTTCGACTTTGTTGTCGAAAACTGTTTATGTTGAAGTATTTGGATTCATCCATACAATGTGACCCAGTCAACGCAATCGCTATTGATAACGCGTCTATATATTTTCCGAAGTATTTTCCCTCGAAGACTCCCAGCACTGTCATAACCCAATATTACAAGACAGCTAAAATCAACGCCTGGTATGAAACGAATTGTGTATGAAAAGCTAGACTCAAACAATACCCTGTACAACGAAGAATATTATATAATGTCTGAGAAAAGGAATGTTGCATACATGGCAACGCTGTAGCCAAGTATAACGCGTGCTATGAGAGAACGGTATAAATATAAGAGAAGAGGATATAGAAAGGCAGAAGGATAGAAGTGAAGTCCAAAACTCTACCAAGAAAAAAATCAAAAGCAAAAGGCGTGGAACAGAAAAAAGGGAAATGAATACGAGTGGTACCATTTTTACAAACAAGTCATATCCTATAACGTGTGTGGCTATGATACAAACATCATTGACAGAAAACTGGTAGATGTTACTGCAGCCTTCTCAACAATTGAAAGGTTATTAGCAAACGCGAGCTTAGGGATAAACGGGAACAAAATAAATTTATTTGTTTTGAAAAACCAATAATCTACTCGATTGGGACGCTGTTTGAATGCTGCGAACTACAACTGAGGAGTGATGAATGAATTCATGTACTGATAATCAACGATATCAGCCGGCAGATTAGGAGAAGAATTGCTTGCAAACATAGAACGTGCGCAATAGAACGTGCACATTGCATCATCTTTTTTTGCGGGGTGGAAAAGGCGCGGGCGGGGGACGCCTACATCGTTGGGTTGGCGGGCTCATGGAGTTTTAGTCGCTATGAATCGCTTCGACGGGAAGCGTTGTGCATTTTGTGTGCGCTCATTTTACGAGAACTCTTGTTCATATATTGTTACTAGGTGACTACGAGTGCTATTAGTGAAGCTCCGAGTGCTAATTTAATTAAAATATGGGTAAAGCGTTTTGAGAAGACCGGTTCAACATTTAAATCACAAGCAAATGGTCGCCCAAGAACATCTAGGACCGAAGACAATGTTGAGAGAGTTACGGAGTCAGTACGAGGAAATCCACAAATGTCGACTCGCAAGAGATCGTCTGTCTTACAATTATCGCGACGAAGTTTGCAACGAATTTTAACATTGGATCTTAAACTGCGTCCATATAAGCTGCAATTAACACAAGAATTGAAAGAGTCTGACTTCATAGCAAGGCTCGCATTTGCTAATGAAATGCTTAATCGATTTTCCAATTTTGACAATATTCTTTTCTCTGACGAGGCTCATTTCCTTATGAATGGGTTCGTAAACCGACAAAATTGTCGTTACCGGAACAGTGAAAATCCCAAAATCAAACACCAGAAACCATTGCATAGTCCTAAAGTGAAAGTATAGGCAGCAATCTCTGGCAGAGGAATAATTGGTCCTTTTTTCTTCGAAAATACGCGGGGCCAAAACGTCACGGTTAATACGGAACGCTATGTTGAGATGTTGGACGAATTTTTAGCTCCAGAAATTGAAAGTTCAAGAATAGTGAAGTTCTGGTTCCAACGAGATGGAGCTACCTTTCACACATCAAATGACTCCATGACGGTGGTGAAGCAGATGTTCTCTGGCAGACTGATTTCGAAAAGAGGTGATATCCCATGGCCCCCACGTAGTCCAGACTTGACGCCTCTAGACTTTTTTTTGTGGGGATAACTCAAACACAAAGTCTACAGTAATAATCCAAGAAACATCGTTCAGCTTAAGGAGAATATCCGTGGTGAAATGGCAGCCATTACACCAGTATTACTGAAGAAAGTTTTCAATAATTTTCGTTTGCGGTCGGAGGAGTGCCGTGGTAGAGAGGGTCACTATTTAAATGATGTTATTTTTAAAAAATAAACTCCATTTATTACTCTACAATGCCTCAGATTTATTTTAACCATACCTTTTGTATTTATTTTTTAATCTATTTTTTTAAATATGCACGTTCTATTGCGCCACCCTGTATTAGTGTGACGATTTAATGACAAAACCCTTGCTCGACAAACAAAAATCCAAATTTACTAGACATTGGTTTTTCCTGTTTTACTGTATGGTGCGGATTCCTGGCTTATGACACAAACGAATGAATCAGTTACAGGAGTCTTCGGGGATAAATACTCGCGAAAATATACGGATCCTTCACCGTTAGCGGTGGGTATCGTAGTCACATGAACCATGAATTCAACCGCATCAAAGTACTGGCTGGGTGACGTTGTGAACGAAAGCCAATAACAAAATTATGGCGAATAATTTGGTACAATGCATGCGGCCCAATCCACATATACTTCCTTAATGAGACTAAATATTGAATGGCGAATATTACCGCAATTTATTGCAGCATTTGAAGAAAGCTTTCTAAACAAATCAGCGTATTTGAATAGATAATTCCCCATCAGGTCATACAAGACGGATTTATATGTGTATTAGTCGTAGTTATTAAGGAAAGACGCGAATTGTTTTACTCACAACATATCAGTTTACTACTCTTAGGAAATTCCTCAGACTAACACGTCTTCACAATATGTCAATATTTTCTGTAGCACTGTAAAACAGCCGCTTAGCTCATTGATAATCTTATGGCTTTAGCTAATTCTGTTTTTTTCTTTTTGACAATTTTTGATTGTTTTACAACGACGATTGCCGCTTTCAATTTCCTCCCGAGATTAAGTCTTTAATCTCATTTTCTTAAAGACAAACGCAATCTATGTTGTTACATTTCGCCCCCCCCCCAAATAAGCTTAACGTATTTTTTAGAAATTGCCAAAATAACAACGACAACAATACGAACAGAAACAAAAAACCTTGGACCCAGGGGTTAAATTTGAAACACATTCTTGTTGTCTTCTTTGTTGTAGCGCCGTTTTGTTCGCGCAAAAATGCCATCAAAATCTGTTGATTCTAAATGGTTGGCATAACTTTGAAGCTTTTTGCAATGAAAACAGCGACAGAAATATAACAACAAAAAAATATATAAAAAAAATACCTACATAAGTTTTCACAGAAAGGAAAAAGAATACCTCGTTACATTGGATGGCAAAAGGCCAGCAGGAAATTTCACCATAAAAGAGAAAAAAAAGAACAACGAAAGGACACAAAACACCGCACAATCCATCATAGCGATTGTAACAATAAAATTCCATGGGAATGCTTTGAATATACGATTCAGACACACAAAAAAAATTATATATTTTTTGTGCTATATTAAAATGCTATACATTGGATTTTGAACAATTGCAGTTGGTTTTATGTTTTTAAACAACAAAAGTTGTAACAATTGAAACAGAGTGCAATAAAATAATAATGTACGGGAAATTTTTTAATATCCGCAATATTTTTGATACTTTTTCCATGGAGTTTTATTATTTGTATTCTTCTATTACTATTGCAGTTTTAGTTGGATTCGCAAAGGTCGCTTCATATTCCTACGAAAGTGTTGTATTCCTCAGAGAACGTAAAGAATAAAACTTTAGATAGAAAGCGAAAAATGTCAATATTTTCGAAAGTATAGGAGAATAATCTTATTGTTGTAAATATGTTCTTTTATCATCTATGATAATTTCATTTAATATATATTTATTGCACTACTATTCTATTAGGACTGGTGTTTAAATTGATATCGCAGAAAAGAGTGCATCTTCGGAGAAAAATTTACAAAAAAAAGGAATCTTCGTATCAGCCGTTTTGTTACTCTCTGGCAAAACAAAATTACAAATGAATGTGGAGCGTTTTCGTATTTCACTTTCGGCTTTTGGAGGTTTGCATCTTCAATTGGAATCCATTGAAGAAAATGGAGATTGAAAATTGAAACGAAAGAACATACTTATTTCTACATAAATTTTTTTCTTTATGACCCTTTATAGATTTTGTAATTTGTATTGCAACAACAGACTCTGTCTAATAAGGTGCATTACATCGATATCTTAAAAGGCTGCTAACTTAAATGTCTGTCTGTCCAATAATCCAATCATCAAATCATTTATCAAAGATATTTTCAGGAAAAAACTTCAGCTGTCAACGTCAAAGAACGTTGATCGCTTTCCATTGTAGGAAGCTGTAATTGTTATACATCTAAAGAAAACGTACAAAAATCTGCAGATACGAAATGTTTTCTTTGTTTCAGCTAGAGCCATATCATAGGAATAGTGTGATTTTTCGATAGTACTTTTTGAGTTTTTGGCAAAAATTTTGTACACAATGATAGACTCGTGCGTTATATGAAGCGTTATCATGGTGCTAAATGCATAAGCTTCCAGACCCCCAATCTGGCTTTTCTGCGATGAATTTGCTCTTTCAAATGCTCGGATAGCATTATTTAGTTGGCGTCTGGTCATATATGAACGATTGCACGAGAACGCAACAATAGAAAAACAGCTAGTATTAGTTTGATTTCAGTTGACTTTGCTGCTATTTTTTCTGTTTCGGTTACAAATCGTCATTCCGAAGCCTTTTCATTGGTTTGCTAGTCACAGTCATAAACCCAATTATAATGCGTTTAATGAATTTGGTTGATCCCAAAATAACTTGTTCCGGCAACGCGTTTCCAGTCCAACCTAGCGCGTAAAAAGTGCGAATTGAATTTTGAGATTCTCGGTATTTCCCTTTATCGATATTAATTTCAGTTGAAACATTGATATTCGACCGGAGCCAAGCAAGTCTTTCATCATTTTTAATGCACTGTACCGCTCATATGTACATTTGCAATAAGAAAACGTGAAACAAATGACAGATAACTTTCAAACTCCGCACTAGTATAGAGAAGACTTGGTCCAACTTAGCGACATAAATAATTTTGCCAAAGTCTTTAAGCGAGCTTTTAGATGATCAATTCCCGGTCCTCTTTTGACGGAATGTATAATGATTTTTTACCTGTGAAAACGTTTTATATTGGTCAGTATTTTAATGTTGTCCCATACAAAACGCTCGGCCAAAGCTACAACTTTGATAGGAAATTAGCGAAATTCAGCGCTCATATTTTCGCTAGATCATGTATGAATGCTGTTCAAGATGGATGATTTTAGCACATAATTTCATAAATGCCCATCAAACAATTTTATCGATACGGCTTCATTTCACAACTTGATTGTAGCGCATGATGAATTTAGTCGATATTTTTTTTTTGTAATAAAAATTCCTCAATCACAGCGGACTTATCCATGTACACGTTTGACTTGATGTGGCCGCAAGAAAACAAGTCTAATGCCATAAAACCAATAGATCTAGGCAACCAATTCCCAGATCCGACAGAGTTTATAACTGTTTGCCAGGTTGTTCCGCCAGCAGTGCCATGGTTTCATGGGCTGTACTCAAAGTAACGATTTCTTGTTGGAACCAAATATAGTCCAGATTATGAGCTTCAGTTAAGCTAAGTCTTTTTATGGTTAGACGTCAAATAATGCTGGGCAAATATACTGTAACAGCTTAGCAATTTTAATTTGCTAAAAATCCGTACTAGATAAAGTTTTCAAAGAACTCATCGTACATTTAGTATATTCAATCTAGTTTTATTCTATATAGAACAGCTCGGCCATATTTCGGTATATTAACCAATGTGTTGATTTACCGCCTCCAGAAGCTGTATCTTTCATCTAGTTTGTTTTTTCATATTTAGCACTTATATCTAAAAAGATACGACAGAGTTTATAAAAAATTATCGTATTGTTGGCGTTTTCATAGTATCAAATAACCTGTTTATAAGTAACTAGCGTGACGTATACGTGATTGTACCCTCCTCCGCTTGCTAGGAGGACGTTCCAAAACTAGCCGACCTAACAAAGAAAATTTTAACTAACAAAATTTGGAAAAAATTTTCTTTACTTTTTAACATAATATCCTTTTAGCTCGATACAGTTTACCAGCGATATTAAATTACTTCTATCTCTCTGTTTATAATAAGAATTGTCAAAGTCCTTAAAACAGACATCAATTTCAGACTCCAACTCTTCGTTGATTGCACATTTTTTACCATCATGTTTGGAAATACAAAATATTTCTAAATCTAACGAATAAAATGCGCGATGAAGCTATTCGAACTTTAATTCATTAATTTTGGCCATTGCAGTAGTGAATGTCTAAACTGCAGCATTATCTTGATGGAACAACACTTTCTTTTTCGTCAAATAATTTTCCATAATTTCGTCACCTAAACGCTGCATAAACGCGCATCAAAAAAAAAAATAAATAAATAAATAAATAAATAAAATAAATAAATAAAAAAAGATGGAACCGTCCAGTCTACTGCTCCTTTGTCTCAGATGTAAAATGTAAACGGACCCTTGGCTCATCCATGGTTATAAATCGACCCGAAAATACGGCCTTATTGCGGTGAAACATCGCCAAACACTCTACTGAGATATCTTCACGACGCTGTTTTTGCCCTACTGAAAGCAAGCGCGGCACCCAGTTTGCGCATGTGCGATGTATAGCAGTTTTTGAAATACATATCATTTCAGCTAGATCATGCATCTTCAGTCGGCAATCACCCATTGCCATTTTGTAGATTTTCTTAACCGTGTCTGGCGTGGACACCACAATTGTTCGACCACTACGGTGTTCGTTTTGGTAGCTTGTATGGCCTCGTTTAAACTCAGCTACCCAATATTTTACAGTAGTAAACAAACAAGCAGACTGCCCCAGAGTAGAATCTAGCTCGGCTTTCATATTGTTAGGACTGAGACCTTTCAAAGGGAAATATTGAATTACATAAGAGTGGCCAATTTTTTCCATGTTAACAAATTCACTAAGGTCGTTTACTTTTGATGGCTCAAATAAAAATATAATTCCTAATAACGTGGCGTCTTGAAACATAAAATATATCTTTTATAAAGTTGCTACTTTTCTTAAAAATAATTGTTTCAACCTACTGTCACCATCTATACATCAGGTAGGGCAATTTTAGGACAGCCACCGTATGTTACCAATAACATTGACATCACATCCATTGACGTTTATCAAAGATAAACTTTAAATGGTTCGAAAGCCATACAATGCAATTACCTCGTTTTTATCACAGCAGTCCAGCTCGAATACGGATTAATAATCTACATTAGAAAAAGCTGTGTTTAAAATATGTCTTTTCTTTGATTTAAAATACTTTCTTTACATATAAGAATATTTGAGTTATGTTTAATTATAATGTTAATGTGCAAAGTAATAACTATTGTTTTAGTAAATTATTAGTGGTTTTGTTTATTTCTCTGTCATTTGTGGGTGGGTATGAGTTAATCTTTTAACCTTACATTGTAACCCAACAATGGCTGCTTCACCAAGAAAACCCGAATTTTCAGAATTAACAAAACCGGTTGAATGTAACCAAATGTAAATGAAATGTATTTCAATTGCTAAAAATTTTATTTCAATACAAAAAAAGACAATTATATTATGTGCAATTGCACAATCGCAAAATGATGACATTTTATATTTCTAATTTTTTGCGACTGAGTTTATTTTCCTGACAATACCACTAAATGTTTACTCTAAAATTAACAAACCACATCAGAATCACTACCATGCACGGCGGAACAGCCAGTGTTATAGAAACTATTCTATATTCGCAGCTACGGAATTGAGCGGTCATAAAGCGAAGACTCACTCCAACACCGAACACAAATTGCAGACGCGAGGAGATGAAATGAAAGAAACATAGTTGCTACACCAATTTTAACCCATACATTGATAGAAATCAACTGAAACTATTGCTATTTCTGGTATTGCCACTAACTATGGTTGCACGCTCAATGTATTTATATGACATATAAAATTTATATAGACATTCAAACATATGCACACAAGCAAAAAATTGGAATACTCGTATACATTTTAACATACATTCTGATATAAAACTATTCACATTGTTCTAAAAATTTCATTTTCAAACATTTACCAAAATATTTGCTGCGCAACAGAGAGAAACAATACAAAATATTCGACATAAAATTATAAACTTTTGGTTTTCAGAAAGCGGAGGAGTGTGATAATAATGGTAATTCAACGCCAACAAAAAAAAATATAGCTATGAATAAAGGACGCACCTGTAATTTAACACTTCTGAGAAATTTTAAACTATAGTTGCTATTATTGTAATAGCGTTTTCAACAAGCTAATTATCTACCTAAAGCATATTGTTCAGAATTTAAAGCGTATTGAAATAACGCTTACAATAACATTTACCTACTCCTCCTCCACCTGCTCACTCATCTTTGCTTGTGATAGATTATTTGGCCACAAACAACACCGTTATCGTGCCTTAGCCACCCTACCCACCATATTTGGCTTCCTGCAACTTTTTCCTATTCCCAAGATTGAAAGGGCGCATGAAAGGACAGCGTTTTGCGACGATTGAGGATATAAAAACCAAATCACTGAGAGAGCTCAAGGACATACCAAAAAGTGCATATCAGAACTGCTTCGTAGATTGGAAAAAACGCTGGCACAAGTGTATTATATCTGAGGGGGGGACTACTTTGAAGGAGATAAAATAGAAATTGATGAATAAATAAATATTTTTTTAAAAAAAAACTTAAAATTCACCTTATCTTACATAGATTTTATATAGATATTTAGATTTTCTATGTACTCTATTCTGAGGTCCAATGAATCAACTGAAAAATATTAGATTTTTAACGCCAAATTTCTATTCCCGCCAAGAGAACTTGTGGTTTTTAAACAATTTCGCAAATAATATTACATATATTATGTTTTAACTGTATTTGATTTATTAACGACATACATTTTTCCAGAATGAAGTAAAAATGTCTTTTGGTGTGGTCAACACATATTGTTTGCCTTCCAATTTTTCCAAGTTGTATTCAAAGGACATTTATCATTGTATGGCAAGTAAGGGAGTTACAAGACAAACATCTATCTTTTTTTCCTAACAGTCTTTGACAGTCAATGCCAGGTCTTTTAAAACTTTCTCACACTGCCCTTCAGAATCATCAGAAAACGGTGGATTTCATTCTGTATGCAATAAAAATATTTTTTTTTTTTTTAATTCTGTACATAATTATTAAAATCTGTGCTTGGACATTTAGTAATATTTACATTGGCCTACATACTACTTATATACTAAAATTTTATTTTTATTCGGGAACACTTCCTTGAGTGTCCCTACTGCTATATTCGTCCTGAGTAGCCAGGTCCTGTGTGGTTCTCCTCCTTAGTCTGGTAAATAATGATGTTTCGTTCATCAGATTGGACGCCAGCTGATTCGGATGTTGTTGAATACGATTCATGTATCTAGCGGAGTATTTTTGGACTTCTTCCTTAATGGAGGCTGTTTTCAATTCTCTATGCAATTGTTTGTTCGAGAAGTATCTGGGTGCACCGGTAATGGTTCGCAGTACTTTGGATTGAAAGCGTTGCAATATTTCAAGGTTGGAGTTTGCTGCAGTACCCCATAACTGGATTCCATATGTCCATATGGGTTTTAAGACACATTTATAGATTTTCAATTTGTTATCTAGGGATAATTTGGATTTGCCATTCAAAAGCCAATTTAAGGATCTTAGCTTGAGCCCCAAGGCCAGTCTTCTTGTAAATATATGCTTTCTTCAAGTCAGTGTTCTGTCCAAATAAATGCCTACATACTTTGTATCATTTGCTTGAGGTATTTCGACATTATTAATAGACAAGGGAGGGCAACATCCTTTCCGAAGTGTAAACGTTACTTGAGCCGATTTCGTTTCATTTGCCTTTATTCTCTATTTCTGCAGCCATTTTGTTATGGTATCGAGATGTTTTTGCGATTTTCTAGATGCTTGATCCGGTTGACGTCAATGCCAAGAACAGCTGTATCGTCTGCAAACGTTCCGATAAAAATATGCATAAGCTCACTGCACGCAAGGTACTCTCTTTTATTCCATTTGTGGGAGATAAAAGATTTTGCTTTTTGTTGAATCATTTACAAAGGAAAATGTCAAAATGATGAAAGTGTAGTTTTTGATATTTAGTTCACTTTTTTGGCCCACATTCATTACATTTTCACTAAAGCACACTCTTTATGGTACTCGCCCATATACAAGAATTCCATAAAATTTTCTGAAATTTTGATTAATATTATTTTACACCCATTATTTTCAAGGTTTAAATTGTGATATGTGGCGTTTACTTGGAGTATATTTGAGACGTATTGAAAGTTTTCAAAAAATTATATTATAGTTTGCCGGAAATTGTTTTCATTTCTTTAATGCAGTCCTTTCCTACTCGAATGAATGTGTTATTTTATCTTGAGGATTTCTTTGAAGAAATTGTTTGTTTCATTTTAGTATTGCGTTTAGATTCGTTGGTGATAGAAAGTTTTTACATTCATATTTCATCGCACTCATTGCCATATGATCATTCTCTACCAACGATGAGGTGCAACTCTTCATAAAATCTTAGTTAATTTGATTATATTCCTTTAAGAATATATTTTATATATTATTATATTATTATTATAATATATTATTATAATATATTTTACAAATTAGTTATTTATATAGATGTTTAGTCATCTGCCATTGCATGTCTTTTAGGATTGTAATTACCAAAATTTTAAATTCTTATCGAAATTCTGCATCAGTTTTTTTGTTTAAAAACCTGCTGTACTCCCAGGGCGAGATTTAAGGTATGCCATTTATTTTGTTGATTCAGTTTTGTCAGACTTCAAGCTCTTTGTAGCAAATTTTAACGTTGGCTTTTTGTCCTGAAAGTAAGGCATTATTGTTATTATATTTCAGAGCTTACTGTATGTCCTTTTCAAGGTAAGATACCCAGTGGTATATTAACAAAACTTATGAATATTTATTTTCGTACATTGCGATATCTATGCCTGACCAGTGGCCTGTTAGGAACTGTCTAAAAAGTTTCATTGCATCACGATCTAAGACTTAAACTTCCATCCTCATATGTTGCAACTTTATATGCAATCATCGTTACCATCATCAACAGAGACATCAAAACCACGATATTGCAACACTACACATACATTGACACAACTACAAGTTCAGACACATACGGTGACGCACCAACTGGTTCAGTCATTTAACCATTACGACCACACATATAAAACCAACATGGACAGCAAAAAAAAAAAAAAAAAATACTAATGCGACGGTCTTCACATACAACTCTTGTTAGATTTTCAAATATTATTAGTTTGAGTATTTCTTTTCACTCGATTCCATTCAACCCGTGCTCAAAAAAAAAAAAAAAAAAAAAAAAAATTGCATAATAGATTGTGATAAGAAGTGTTTCCCAAACTTTAAATATTTTATTACACAACATGTAGTATCAGCTGATATCAAAAGGATCGAATGAACTTCAATACATTGAAGCCGAACAATACACATGTTTTTCAAATTTTTTTGAACCATGTGCAACCAAACGTTGTTGTTGTGGTTTCTTTATTAAGGCACTTCAAATTTGAACGCTTTTATCAGATGTGGTCGAAGAAAATCCGTTATTTTTGTATCACATTTAAGGTTTTATTTAGCGCAGTTAGAATGTTTTTTTTTTTTTTTTTTGCTTTGTTCGATCTTCCATTTTGTTCGATAAATTGATGTTATTTTGAAGATTATTCCATTACGGTTTTCTCATAAAAATCCTCGTCCATTTTGACAAATAAACCGGGACAGTCGATTTTCTCAAGCTTATTTTTTTACCAGTAAAATCATTTTCCATACATGAAAACATACAATGATCATTTAGGGCCCAGTCCATACTGTAAAATGGATATAAAAGAACACCCCTTGGTCACCGTTTGCAGTGGTTTATCACTATTCGAACACGACCGTTTTCACTTGATGTTGTCTCAAGTGACCAGCCTTCACAAATTGGTGGGTTTTGTGTCGATGCAGCACCGATTCGCAAAAATTCGGTCTATGAGTATTTTTTTTTTTGTTTTTTTTGCATCAATTCTTGTTCATTTAACTTCTTTTTGTAATCAGCCTTATTTTTTGGTTCCAAACCATTTGTTGTCTAATGTTTAGCCACTGGCCGATCGAAACAGAATCCATAGAGGTTTTACTTGAGACTCGCCGTGAAGGCCTAAGCCACAGTATGCTAATCACATTGGTCATATTACAATTCAATTGCCAGCGCCCCTCTGGAAGAGCCAAGTTAACTTGGATTGTCTAGGAATAAGCATCGACCATTTTGGAAGCCAGCTAACGTAACTGGCAGCTCTTTCTTCCAGCCAGAAGACACAAAATAAATTATGCTAGTAGGGAACATAATCCCCATTGGTGGAGGTGAGACCCACGTTTGCTACTTTATGGGTCTGTAGCTCTTGGTTGCAAGGAAACTCAACATTCGACCACAAAGACTCTACCAGCGATTTGAGTTTAAACCAACAACCCACGCGATGCTCCCACAGGGTTTCAACACTAAGTGGTCAGGTGGGAACTCCGTCTCGGGGCCTCCTAATTCCCGCGTTACCGGCCAAACTCTCCGGTGGAAGCTGCGAAGCTCATATTCAACCAAATCGTGATATATACACCCTATTTCACAGGATTTGTCGACCTGCAGCAAAAAGAATACAGACTGGAAAATTTTATATACCAGCGGTTGCGGAATAAATCGCAAAGGCGGGATTTTCCATCATATTAACGCCACTCTGTCACGTAGATTTGCTGCACAAATATTGGAGCTTGTATGGGAAGTGATACCAAGTCCACCTTATGATACTGATCTGTTACCTTCGGGCTGTGATTTATTCCAAAGTCCGTAACATTTTATAAATGGACATAAAACCCAAGTCATTTCAGTTTTTTCTGAGAAGGATTTGGAATCAACGGACGATAGCATAAGAAGATTGCCTAAAATCACATTTAAATTGTAGAATAAAACCCGAAATTACTCTCTTACCAACTTAATGTATGCATTTTCTTAATCATTGCACAAAGTTGGGTCGAATTGTGACCCGCGTCTGTTCTCTTGCACTTTCGGTTGCGTATATGTTGGAATTACAACAGAAGCCGCTCCGTCTAATTTAAGAATCTGGATAGGCAGTCATAGGCTATATATAAACTAAAATTGAACAAAATCTATCAGGTAGATAGAACGGTCAATATTATATTGCAAGAATGCAGTATCCTCGCCGGTGAGAGAGGGGGAAAAACTCCAAAAACCCTTTCCGCTCCATGTCATATAGACGTGGAATTCTCACCGATAGATCTATAAGACAAACAGATGAACGCGAGCAATCGAAACAGTGTGGTCGAACTTGACCAGTGTCATTATTCTGTCGACATTTTGGATCGGAATGGAACCGACAAAATCAGAATTTGCACTTAATAGGCTGTTGCAGTATCAGGATCACAAATTCTCTCCACATTTTCAGCCACCAGGCCAGCGTTTACACTTTTGTTATGAAGAATTATACCTTTCTGGTCATTTCTACAGAAACAAGTTTTCGCTTTATCGAAAAAGAACTGTCGTGAAGAGTTGAACTTTTCTGGTCATTTCTACAGACACAATTTCTATTTGCCGGCGTTAAGTTTTGTCGCGTGCCCGAACAATTCTGACTCAAGCAATCTCAAAACTGTCAGAATAATTTTTTGTGAATAAAATCTTATCTCTTTAACGCCATCTAGCGTAATCCGATCGTACTTATACAACGTGTAATACAGAGTTCTAAAGCCATCGATTGGAAAAATGATGGATTTCACTTTACTACACCTTAACAACTAATGAAATCCATCACAAGCATTATATTTGTTATCGAAAGGGGATCGGTCATGAACCTTGTTGTAGTCGCAATATTTGTTTCATGCAATGGGAATCTCTGTCGCAAAATAATTTGTACATGCCGAATGGCGTTCATTTTGTTTGTGTCTTTTTTATAAAGCTGCATCTTTATACTGTCGCAGCTGGTCTCATTGTTGTTACTGTAGTTGGGTAGCGCTGTCATTGTTGCATCTACAAATTACTAAATGACAATGAGAAACAATAATTCAAACTGTAACAAAGATGCATAAAACTAAATTACAAGAAAACAAATGACAAATTTCTTCTCCTCCTCCTCCAGCGCTGCTGTGTCGCTGCAAAGGACCTACTGCGGGTTGCGAATATTAAAAGAGTTCTTATATTTTGTAACTGATTCCCTCGCTGCTCTTACTGTTGGTTGCCATTCGCCTGCTATCACTTCCCCAGTATTGAAAGTAAGCTATTCGTTTTCTTTTTTCCTTTTTTCCGAAAACGAGTGTTTGGTTGCCTTTGTTCGCTTGAAATGACTGTCATCGTAGGATGGTTGTCACTGCCTGGTGGTTTACCCCACTAAGAGTGGCACTTGATAGATGTCACTGGATTGCAATAAGTTTGTTAGTGTTCAAATCAGCACAAAAGTTAGAACGCGGCCCAGTCAATGGGGGTGCTGGCTACATACAAGCTACAAGGACAAGGAATGTTTTATGAGTTCCAAGAAATGAAAACCCTGACAACTGATATGTACGCAATCATAAGCAGTTTTGCGAATTTTAGTTAAACGTTTTAAAGTTAGTATAGAATATTGTAGTTTATAGAATGAAATGTTGCTGAGAATATTTTTCTGTTCATTTAGAAAAAGTGAATGCAAACCTGTGAAGAAATGCACGTTAATAAGAAATTAAATAAATGAAACCAAAAATTTAGATTTTTACTAGAAGAGGGAAAACTCAGAAAACAAAAATGTTTCACAATAAAATACGAAAATTTGTCTAAAAAATACAAGAATTTCATATGAAAACCGTATATGCAGCCATACATTTTGCTATAAAAGTACCGGGAGTTGGTCACTCATAAATTGTGCTCAAATTGATTGTTAATAAGTTGTCAAAAACTGTTAAATGCGGTTTTAAGGTAGTAGTTTAATTTGAACCGAACCATAAACTCTGAGATGTTTTGTCAACAATTGGTGAAGCTTCACAAAGCTCTGGAAGAAAAAGTCCTGAATATGTAAACCTCAAAGGCGGGGTTTTTCACCATATCAACGCCACTAAGTCACATAGATTTGCAGCACAAATATTTGAGCTTGTATGAGAAGTGATGCCAAATACATGTTATGGTTCTGATTTGAGCTTTGATTTATTTCAAAGCCCGAAACATTTTATAAATGGGCATAAAACCTAAGTCATTCAATTCTTTTCTGAGAAAGATTTAGGGTCCACGGATGATGAAAGAAAGGATTGCGTAAAATAGCACCTAAATAGTAGAATAAAACAACGAAATTACTCTTTTACCAACTTAATGTATACATTTTCTTAGATATAGTACAAATCTGAGTCAAAACATGACGCCCATCTGTTCTCTTGCCCCTTCGTCTGTGTATATGTTGAAATCACAACAGAAGGCGCCCCGTCTAAGTTAGGAATCTTGAGAGGCAGTCATAGGCTATGTAAATTTAAAATTGAACAAAATTTATCCAGTAGACAAAAACTTGCTTACTGAACGTAAATCATGACCGTAAAAGTGTGACTTTTTCGATATTTCTCAACTCAATTTGTCCAATTATTCGATTCTCTTACCGAGAGATCATCCTCATTCCAATACGGTTGGTGGAAAATACAAATTTTTACATTTATGAAAAATTTTGTAAAAATATGCTTTTGTCTGTATACGAGTACTTCGAATACTGTTACCATTTATTGCTTAAGTAAAATTTAAATACGGTGGTAATTTCTAAATACATGATATTTTGTATACATTTGTAAGATACGTAAATCAATAATTTAATTGACCGCTCTTAACACGGCCGCTGATCTGAAGATATGTCGCTACATAGCAGATGGCTCTACGGACTGCAGGTATTGCAATTGGATCAAACCAGTCGCTGGGAAAAGTCTCGTACATAGACCACCTTTACTAAAAAGGGCTTTTCATAACATCTCTGAAACATGTAATTGCGCCGCTGTAATTACAGTCGCTGTTATTAAAATATGTATACTACTATACAGAGACCGTTTCTGCCACGCCTTAAAATATTTACTTACTTACACAAGTATCAATCGGAACATTTTCCACTGCTCGTTGGAATGCAGTCTATGTTTGAAACAGAAACAAGTACATTCATATACAAGCAGATATTCTCAGCAGATTTTATACTCTACATTTGGTATAATAGACTATAACACATTCGATATTTTAAATGAAGGGTGTACATACACCTCCATTACTAAAGGGTGTCCCAACAAGAACGTAAGATTTAAATTTTAAATAAAACACAGCGATTTAAAAAAAATCGTGAAACTTTATTATATCGTAAAGTAGACAAAATGAGGTTATCTATGGAACAACACATCGGGCAGATGGCCGCCGCGGCTTTGCTGGCACACACACGATCTTTTAATGAAATTTTCAATGACCGTTTTGCCTAAATGCCGCGGTATTTCATTACTGCAGCGTCCAATTTCCTCTTTTAAGACTTGAGTCGTCGCCGGCTTATTCGAGTAAACCATCGCCTTCAAAAAACCCCAAAGAAAAAAGTCTAATGGTGTTAAATCGCACGATCTAGGCGGCCAATTCTGGTCTCCAAAACACGAAATAACACGACCGGTAAATTGAATTGTTTCTCTGGCTGTATGACATGTGACGCCGTCTTGTTGAAACCATATGCCCTTCTCATTCATTTCTTCAATTCTAGTGAAAAAACTGGTTATCATTTCACGATAACGAACACCATTGACTGTTTGCCCTTGACATGCCACATTTTCATAAAAAAAAGGTCCAATGATTCCTCCAGCCCAAAATCCACACCCCACAGTGACAGGTTGAGAATGCATTTGCTTCTCGTGAATCACTCGAGGATTTTCCTCACCCCAAATGCGACAATTCTGCCTATTGACGAAGCCATCAAGATAGAAATGGGCCTCGTCACTGAAGATGGTTTTATCGGTAAAATCAGCATTTTCATGTTGTCTCTCCAATACCCAATTAACGAACTCCCTTCGCTGCCCATGGTCAGCTGGCTTCAGTTCCTGAGTCAGTTGAACTTTGTATGCATGAAGATGGAAATCTTTTGTCAAAATTCGCTCTATAGTGGATTTGGAGACACCAGTTTGATGAGCTCGGTGTCGAATTGAGGTGGATGGAGTTTGAGCAACATCATCACGTACAGCTGCGAAATTTTCGGTCGATCGATCTGGTTGAAGGCGCGTCGTTGTCTTTACATCACTAACGGACCCAGTTTTGGCAAATTTATCTATTAATCTGTTTACAGTTGACTCTTTTGGAGCATTATTGTGACCCAAAATTGATCGCAATTTGCAAACTGTAGCCGCAAAACTTTCACCATTTTGATAAAACAATTTCACAATGAGAATGCGTTGTTCATTGGTATAACGCTCCATTTTTACTAACCTCGTACCTTCTACTAGCAAACAATAACAATTGTTTAAATATCAAACAATGACACTTCGAATGGCGCCAAATTTAAATCTTGAGTTCTTGTTGGGACACCCTTTATAATGTTTATGTTACGTTTCGTTTGTAACTTTTTCCAATGTAATACAGGGTCATCGAGAGGAAACGCTATATTTGTTGTTTTTCTTTTAAGAGAAGCCAAAATTGTTCATACCTTTCGCAAAACAGTTGCATAATTTACAAAATCGTAAACTACGTTTCTGATGTTTGTATAATTTTAGTATTTTTATTTGTAATTCTCACATTTACATCTTTCCATAATTTTTTTGGAACACTTTGTTTTTATTTCACCCATTCATAAAGGTTTATTTGAAGGTGTGCATCTGTTATGTGGGAATGGGTGTTTCTAACTCTAAGTGAATATTAATTGGTCTTTTATTTGTGGGTTTCTCTCGGCAAGACCGTATACACACACTTATACACACACAAATAAACAGACAGCCACACTCATGTGCACTCTGGGCTATGTTATTGCAACTGTAGGTTATGTTTTGCGGTTATCGTTTAACATGTTTTTGATGTTTGGCACTGAATGTGATGTTTGTTTAACATTTTGTACTGCAACAGAAATAGAATTTTAATTGACCATTTTTTCATAAAGTTTATGCAAAATTTGTACAAACCACAAAACGCCTCTTGGCCTGGTTATTGTGTTACACTAAATCTTGAAGAAAATTGTGGCTGTCATGTTCTCACTTTTATAAAGAACCTCAAGATTCGTCGAGGAAATGAGCATAAAATCAGATGTTGCCGCTGTTTGCGGTTAGTGGTATCATGTTACGGAAGTTGTAAATTTATTTCCTCTGAATGTATAATCGTTTAGGAAATCCTAAAATATGTCACATATTGTGCTTTTTGTATGTTTTAAAAAAATAGAATAAATAGCCGATTCCGCTTGCACTGCGATGCCGCCATTAAAGTGGGAGGAAACTATTTTCTATAACCATATAATACAAATTCCTGTCTAAGCTGTAACCTGGATTGATTTGTCAATTACACGAATTTTTGCTCCATCTTTCCGATATAAAATCTTATTCGGTCGCAAATTTAATACCATTAAAATTGTGTAAATTTGATTTCAAAAAGTAAGCCATTCATAGGGCTTATTTGTTTTATATCTATAGGATATGTAACAAATTCCATATATTTATCCCTAATAGTTTATGAGATATGTGTCTTTAAACCTCTGTATGGGTAGTTTAAATGGTGTGAATGGATCTATGCCCGTTTTTCCCAACCATAATCTAACATAAAAACAAATTCCTTTGCATCTCTTCAATGAGACATGGAAGGGCTTCTCAGAATCAGTCAGCGTACATGCATTCTATTTTTAGACTCGTTCAATGGAACCTATATTGTAACGACTATTCTGCACTTCAGAGTTTCAGAAGCATTTACAAGACTTATTGATTACTCCATTCACATCCAGACACATCGAGGTGACCGTCGCTCAAATAATGCTTGGTGGCTTGTACGCGGGATTGAACCCACAAACATGTGATCGATAGTCGCGTGCACTAACCATTGTACTACGCAACATAACATTAGCATAGCAATTTTGTGATTTAAGATAAGTTTGGGAGCAATATCAAGCACAAATAACGTGTGTTATGTTATCCTGTAAGGCTTCAATAGTGTTCGGCTTGTCCACATAGACTAACGACTTGACATAACCCCACACTTGGGGGCCAACTCGCAGGGCCAAATTGAGAGATAAGTTGCTCACCAAACACATTTTTTGATAAGACAGCGGATTTTCATTGAGTTTTTTTAAGGCCCATTCGCCAAAAATTAGACGTTGTGGCAGGTCATTCGGCTTTAATTCTTGCATGAGTTAAATTTTGTAAGCTTTCAAACCCGAATCGACGTGTAAAATTTTCCTTGTGGTTGAGTAACGCATGCCCAATCGCTGAGAACGGCGACGAATTGACATTTCACGATCGCCATTAACACTGGTCGCTACGGCTGCAATATTTTCTGCGGTATGTAACTCTACGCATGCGAGTCGATGGTTTTATGTCCAACAAAGTAAATTTGGTGCGAAATTTGGAGATAACAGCACGAATTGTTGATTCAGCAGGTCGGTTATGACGACCATAAAGTGGTCGTATCAAACGATGCACATTTGTCACAGAGCACGAAGTTTAATAATATATTTCAACGATTTGCAATCGTTGCTCGTTTGTTAGTCTTTCCATGTGATGAAATGGTGGAGTATATTGTACACTTTACACTTTGACAGATGACGTTTGGACGCCATTACCAACCAGTGCTGCCGACCTGAAAATCTTAAATCTTAAAAAAATCACTCTATAGTAGTATATAAAAAATTGACGAAAACAAGTAATATTTGAGGTCGGATAGTATAACATAAAGGGTTGTCCATTTTTCGGTTTCAAAAGTAAGGTCAAATAAAACACACATATAGCTATGATCTCGACGGAACTTTTATTTCATTATAATGCTTGGACCTTGCCATTATGAAATACAATGTGATTTAAGTGACCGCCTCTGGATTGTTTTATCCGCGTAAATACAGTCTTTGACGTAGCTCTACAAGAAAGAGCCTAAAGCCATCAAATTGCATAATCCTGGCGGCCAATTGACGTCGCCATATTGAGAAATTACGCCTTCTGGGAAATTCTTATGCAATAAAGCCAAAATCTATCGTTGAATCGACACTTTTGAATCAACGATTTGAACCAACACTTTTGTAGTAAGCTTTAATTATCTTTACACGGTCTTCGCTTGCTGAACGATCCATATTCGTAAATGGTCTTCACTAAACAAACCAATACTTTAAATGGTAGGTAAGAGTATTTAACAGCTGACAGCCTTGCCAGGCCGGCAGTTTTGAAAGCTCTAAGTGGATAAACTTGTATTACAAATTAGGGTTTAACTTATTAAATTTACACGTATCCTTCATCTGTTATGGCTGTTGCACCTTTTGCAGAAATGGCATAATAATTTCTGAAGTATTTCTCTCGTTATTTTAGCTTTATTACCTGTGTTAGTTACAAGTTTTTGCCATTATTATAACAACTTACGAGTGTGTCAATATTTTGTAGTTAGATAACATCCAAATAACTACCATAGACTAATAACATCACAATCTTCTTGCACTTTCACTGCACAATCTATTTTAACGACTTCAAAGTCAAGTCTTGCATATCTACTGCAAAATAATTCGGTCGTAATAAACCCCAATTAAAATTATATTATATGAAATATCTGTAATACACTAAATACAAACCCACATGTGGTGCATTTTTTTTCTCTACAATATTGTAATTTCCAACTCTGGCCTATGTTGTAAAATTGTTGTTTTTGTTAGTGTACAACTGCCAGCCAACAATGCCATCATCGTACGAGTACACTGTGATATCTAAAGCCCAGCAAATGCAGTATGGTCAAAGGCCAGATGTTTCAAACTCAACTACTGCTTTCTAAGTCAGCTACCAAAGTACACCACACTTACTACGATTACATCACTCATTGTTGCAAAATTAACACATTTCGTATGAGATAAACACCGATCTTACATTAAGACCGCAACTAGAGATTTTGGAGAATTTGTTAGTCTACATTGGGTTGGGTTTGCTATCTGGACATGTGAGTGTTTATGTCTCTGGCCAACAACAAGATGTTCTTTCCTTCCTCTCGTCGTTCAGGCAGGTTCAGATTTCATAACTCTTTGCTCCATCCACATGCCAGTCAGCATCTTGTTGACTATCAGAAACACTGCAAATGTCGAAATGGACACATTTATATACGAAAAGATACGTAAGTGTGTGGAGAAGTGTTTGTGTCTCTATGTGTGTGAATATATATTGTAAATATAAAATGCACATCCTGTTGTATGGATGAGGGCGAAGCTAAAGACTCACAGGCGGAATTCTTGGAATCATTGTTTTCTTAAAGGTAATCTAAAGCATGTATGAATGTAAATTCTAAAAATGCATTCATTAGCTTTTGATGCAAAGAGGGGTCATTTTGTTAAGTAAGGAGTAGCAGTTCCATAATAACCTGCCTTCTTAGTCTATAGATGTGGTAGATTTTTCAGGAAAAAAATGACACCGAAAAATCATACGCAACGTGCGTGAAAAGCGATTGAGGGTCTTTGGAAAATATGGCAACATTTTGAATAGCAAACCACTAAAACCGATATATGTATATAGATTCGCACAATGCACAGGTTGGGATAAATAAATAGGCACACAAATCGAAGACAAAGCATTTCACAGGATTACCAAAATTGAAAAGTTCTTCAACATCTAAGCACTACAATTTCATAGCCTCATAAACTTTAAGATGTTTGCAATTAAAAAAGGATTTCAGCGAAATGTGATTATGCATTTTTCCCAAATTCGTGTATATGTTCAGGGGTTCGGGCTGTTGACATTCTGATCCGCAGAGTATAATGGTAACAACTTATAGACATTTTGACATTTGAAAACTCCCTATGGAATTAATAAAGCAAAAAGGCAATTCTTCTAGTTGTTACTGGCATGGATCGGATGTCAAAAGTTTTTCTTTAGTGAGGATACCTTTATCGTCTTAGCGACTCAAAGAGAATACAGACATGCTATATCGAATAAAATATGCTCCATGTATTTCTGTAGTTTAAGATTAACAGTTTAAGAGATACCATCAATGAAATAAATACTCCATCATTTTCACAAAAACTTACAACCAATGAACATATTTCTCAGTATTTGTTTACTACTCTTGAGGACTGCACTGATATCTATCAATGCTTTGATAGATTGATGACAAAAAGTGTTAGAAAAATGCTTGCACTTTATTTACTGCCAGTTCGTACAGACAGATAACATTTATCGATAAACTGAATTGAATATAATTTCACAATCATATATCAAAATCTTGTAGCGAATTTAATGAAATCAAATGGGTTTAAATCGCATTCTGCTTATTAGCTGGTCATATATTTTTAAAGATCAATTTTTTTTTCTTTCATACGAAATAGTACTAGCAGAAATCGCCAGAAAAATTGATTTGTCCAACATAATTTTTACAGTTTTTTTCACAAATCAACCTTTTCCCTTTTGTTCATGTTGTTTTATTTATGTGTAGTTTAAATAAATTGGCATAGCAAGAACGTGTGATCAAAGTTGCAGTTTGAAATTATGTTCTGTCTCACATCAGGAGGCATTAAAAGTGGAGAAATTTTATTAACCTAAAATTCTCGAAATGAAAAGAATCTGTGCAAAAAATCTGAGATTTCAGATCAATTTTAAGTTATATATTTTTTTAATAAAAATCATGTTAGAGGTCTTTAATAAAACACCCTTCGTTTTTTCCCCCTTATATAATGTCCATGCCACCAAGTTTGAACCTCCATATTGATATACATTTATACTGAGGACTGAAATTTTAACCTACACTGGATACACTTGATAAAAGATTTGACATTTCTATAA
>JAHXMU010000351.1:254830-301401 GCA_019455685.1 Philornis downsi | reverse complement strand
TGTGCGGATGGAACCAACTGCTCCGGCACAGAAAGTTTTCGACAACGGCCTCGATGGACGGCGCAGAAGAGGGCGACCAAAACTCCGTTAGAAGGACCAGGCTTTTAAAACTTGGTGTGACGAATTGAAGGAGAAGCGTAGAAGATCAAAGCGCTTGAAATTATTTTCTGCGGGCGGCGTATAATAGACAAGCTTGTCTATTCCAGTCGCTACCCAAGAAGAAGAAGAATATTTTACACAAAATCGTCGTTGTTGATATGTAGGTTCCGTTGAACGAGTCTAAAAATAGAACGCGTGCAAAATTTGAATGAAGATGAATATGAGGTGATCTCTCATATTTCATTCATATAATGCAATGAAGTTCATTTCTTTTTCGGTTAGCAAAAAGTAAAATTATGGCTACAGGCAAATCTGTGAATGGTTTATCAATTTCATTAATATTTCTCTTCATACTACTAAAACTGGGAAAATGAATGATTTTTGCATCAGATGTTTTTCTACCATTTGTGTCCTCTTTCTCGCCAGTTTTATCCCTTGGAAAAACGGAAAAATCTTTTTTTTTTATCATAATGCACGTCTTCAAATTTGTTCCAGGACATTGCCACTTGGTGGTCCGTTCTCCAATCTGTTTTGTGCCTTAAAAGCAAGGATTTATAGAAATACTTTCTCATCTCGAGATGATGTTTGCAGCTTCAACCGTTTATCATAGGCAATGTTACTATTCTTGCCGTTCTCCTAATTTTGCATGTGATTTGATATGATTTTTGTGGCCATTCTTTTATATCCTATTTCTAAATGTATACAATTTTACAAAACCTTTGTCAATCCTTGACATTTAATTTCATAATTCTATTCTATTCAGAACAATAGCATCGGTTTTTAGTTTTAATTATTTAATTATCCAATACTATAACCATTATACAAACACACAAATACATCTCTGCGTTGGTCCTCCTTTATGCGTCTTTTATCAAGTCTTTTCGGTTCTTCATGTTACAATAACAATGTTTTTTCTTATACCTATATATTTTTTGAAATTAATAACTTTAGCAAACGGTCCGTCATTTTTATTGAAACAGATAGAATATTAATCAACACCTCCTTTTTACAATGAAAGAAATTTTTAGTTAATATCTTTATATAGCCTGTGATAAATTTTCGCATATTTAGTTTCCTCTGCTTAACTTAATGCTTAGTTATTCTATAGCATATCTCTACTTCACCATAACGAAGCACATTGATTGCTTCTTCCTTCGAATATAAATTGCAATTGAAAAATGTTGAACAAAAATCTCAATAGCACTCATAAATTGTGCACGACGAAATCTTTTAATAAGCAAAAACTCTCATAAATTTTACTAAATACAAAATAGCCAGATTGGGAGAGATGAGGATGTCATTCGTAAATTAAGTGGTTTTCATATGAATCACCCACCAAATAATAAATTGAGTGAGAGCGATAAACATGTTGTCACATAAAAACGCAATTACTGCATCTTTTAGTTGTATCCTAGCAATGCTTAATACCCTGAAAACGAGTACTGTGAATATTAAGCTTTTAAGACTTTGCATACATTGAATTGCATAGATTTAATGGTTATTGCGGCATTGCTGTCTGAAAATGATTCGTTCACCACTACATACGAATGTCTCCTATGCTATGTGCCCAAACCATACTAAAACATTCGCATTTTCATACATTTGATATAATGACACTCGTACATTTTATTTAAAGTCCTTTTAATTAACATATGAAACTATATTGAACGCATTTCTAAGTAAAGCAGCTCATTTGATGGCTACAACGACTAGCATAACATTTATATCCTATAATGTTTCTCGTGATGGAGTTGCGAACAATTTTGCAATATTTTCTTTATGTCGTATTCGATTTAATGACCATTTCATGTTCATTGATCTGTCTTTTAATATTCCCCTTCTTGCATGTATTCTGCTCCAGTGCCAACTAATCCTTTGGCCCCAAACTGATAGTTGTCGTTGATTTAGCGGTTTTAGCAGCTTTCAGAATAACATTACATTGAAATTATATGAACGATTTGTAAAGGACGATGGCTGCTTATACATCTATGCTGTGGCGATGTATTTGCACAGTGGTATAGAATTGGATTTGAAAGTGTTATGTCTGTGGTAGTGTAAGTTAGATTCTAAATAAAAACTGATTTAGACAAAGAAGCTGGGAGATGGGGATAATGTAGACATCCATTGAAAATATAACTTGACAATATTTGTTATGCCCGAACTTGTCATAATTCTCTTTTCTTTTCACTAATTTTTTGAAAATCAATTTGTACTCCTTGTATTAAAACTTGTAAATTTTTGAATATATACTTGAATCCAGAATGAAAACATCTTTATTTGAATGCGGTCGAATACAAATGTGAACCTAAAAGGATTCCTTACTATCGTCTCTTTCATCTTATTGAAATTCGAACATGTTCGACCAAGAGAATTTTTTGAATTGAAAGTTTTCAATTAATACCGGTTATCCATTTTTCGGTTTCAAAAGTAAAGTTAAATAAAATACATATAGAGCTATGATTTCGATTAAAGTTTTATTTCATTATAACGCTTGGACCTTGCCATTATACACGAAATATAATGCAATTTAAATGACCGCCTCTGGATTGGTTGCAGTAGTAGATCCTACAATCACTTTTTTGAACATTTAGGGCGGCACCTCGACGACAACTTTACGAAATCCCCAAACGTTGAAGCATTTAGAACTTCAACGTTTGGGGATTGTCCGCGTAAATACGGTCTTTGACGTACTCTCCAAAAATAATAGCCTCAAATCGCATGTTCTTGGTAGAACGTGAAATTAAGCTTTCTAGAAACTTCTCATATGTTATGTGGCTCGTGGCACCGTGTTGTTGAAATCACATACCGTCCAGTTCATAATCTTCAAATGCAGGCCAAAAAAGTCAGCTACCATACGGCCATAGCGCTCTGAATTGAAATTCAGATTATCCGCCACACTTTCACTAACAGAAGCGATATTTTCGGCAGTGCGAATACGGCGATGATTCCGTGATGCCGTCTCTTCAAATTTCTTTATAATCTTGCCAATTCCCAGCACAGTAAGTCAATTAGGATGACCAAAAAAATATCCCGTAATGCACGAAAAGTGTCCACTTTTGAATCACCACTTTTACAATAAGTTTTAACTATTTTCACGCGTTCTTCGCTTGTTAAACTGCCCATATTTGTAAATGGCAAACCTTTTACTAAATAAATAACACTTCAAATGATAAGTAGTTTACAGCTAGCAGCCTTACCAGACCGGCGGTGCTGAAACCAATAAATATACAAGCCTGTCTAATGTTTTTGTTAGCTATGATAAAAATATATTATAAAATTTTATTTCATTAGGTACACAACTAAGTTCCCGCTATTTTGATAGGGATCCGTCTCAGACGCAGGTAGAGCTTGCTTCGGTATTAGAAGTTGAACGTCAAGCCATTTCCAAGCGATTGCAAGCGTTGGGAATGATTCAAAAGCAAGAAAATTGGGTTACTTATGAGTTGAAGACAAGGGGCGTCGAGCTTCGTTTTTTCGCCTGTGAAGAACTGCTTCTGCGACAAAGAAGAAAGGGGTTTCTTCATCGTATTGTAACGAGTGATGATAAATGGATTCTTTACAGCAATCCAAAGAAAAAAAGTCATGTAGGCTGCCCGATCATGCTTCTACGGCGTCGCCTCGGCCGAATATTCACGCCACGAACGTTGTGCTTTGTATTTTGTGGAACCAGGTCGATTTTATTTATTACGAGCCATTAAAATTAAACGAAACTATTAAGGGGGAAGGATGTCGACTTTAATTAATGCGATGGAGCCGAACTCTATGCGAGAAACGCCCATAATACGCGGAAAGGCACGAATAAGTGAATCTTCAGCATGACAACGCTCGGCCTCACGTAGCCAAGCCCATTAAAACTCACCTGAAAACGCTGAAATGCGAAGTCTTACCCCATCCGCCATATTCTCCAGATATTGCGCTTTCCGATTGTCACTTGTACCGTTCGTTGGCACACGGTCTGGCTGGCCAGCAGTTCCACTCGTATGATGACATCAAGGAATAGCAATATTCGTGGAAAGCCTCAAAAGATGGACAGTTTCATTGTGGCGGAATTTGAGCTTTGCCAGAAAGAAGGTAAAAAGTAGTAGCTAGCGATAGGCGTTAATTTCAATGAATCATTTGTAAACATGTTTTCGTAATAGAGTTGCATTTTTATAACAAAAAAAAAAAAAAAAAAAAAAAACAAAAAAACAGGGAGAACTTAGAGGAGAACGCGCCTAATAAATTACATGTTTATTACAATAAAGTTAAAAAAAAAAATTAAAAGCAATGTTTATTCACAAAAATTACTTTTCCTCATTTTCTTAGTGTAGAATATCTAAAAATATCAATTCCGCTCAGGAAACTAAAAGTGATTTCATTCCGAAATAATTTTTCGTTTTATGAGGAAATAAAACACGGAATTAATACCATTTTCGAACGGAATGGAATGCTGTGATAGGGCTGAAAAACAAATATTTTGTGCTTTATTAACTAATTTCCGGTACTTCTTTTCACCAAATGTATTTAAATCTAATAGAATTTTCTTTTCGAAATATTTGGATGACAATGAAATGCTTTTAAATTATCAGTTGATTGTATTTACAGCTGTATATTTCCAGAGGGAGCCGCTGCTTAATCAATAACGAACATGAGCAAGACTAAAAAATTGTAGTATGAATGACCAAATTAATTAATAATTATCAAGAATAAATGCTAAAATAAAGAGCGATAGGCAGCAGTGTAATTTGATATATCGTTTCTGCTCTTAACTTCCGTGAGCAATAATAAATAAGCCTTAACTGCAAATCTAGATCTTTATGAGCCAAACCAGCTAACACACATCTTCATTTAATTCACTGAACTTGAGTACATACTAAAGAGATATAATTTCCGTTGAAAACATTTTGTAATCATTTAGCACGCATATATAATTCTCTGCAAAATGTTTCAATTTCCTTTAAAAACATTTATCGAATTTTATGTTTATAGGACTGTCATTGTGTTTTCGTTTACTGAATAAAAAAGAATTTTCACATAAACTGAATCTTCGAAAAATGTACTTTCAAATAACATGTTTTAACGAAAGGTAAACTTATACTGGAAACCCAACACGTAAAGCTCATTATTGAAAATGTTAATTTCCTTTTATTTTATTTTGCAACTCGTTAAATGGAGTCAGTGTTATTGTTTCCCCCCGACAATCCTTTTTAAATTACATTATTATTGTATCACAAAGTCATGAGCGAACCGAAAACGCTAATGGAATTAAAAAGAAAAACAATTGCGCATTTATTAACACAAATTCATACACAGATGTATTAATTTTACTCCGAAGCAACAAAGAATAAACATTGTCGAGAACTTTAACCCCTTTCATTATGTATGGCGGCACAGCAGCCTTGCCTTCATCATAATGTGTGTCGTCGTACTTTTTCTATTATGATTTTTAACTCTTTTTATTTTAGCGTGCTGTATAATTCACAGTCATAACACATCATCACCATAAACACAAGAAAAAAAAAAATTGTTAAATACTTTGTATAATATGAAAACAATTTTGTACGTTGTGCATACTAATGGGATTTAATCAGAAAAACAAAGCAAATATTATGGGCAAGTACAGTGATTCAAACCGCAAATATGCGAGAGAGATTTTAAATGCGTGCATATATTTATGGACTATAATTATGAAATGTGCATATGAGGGAGGTGCTTGCCAACAAATCTGTAGCAGCGAATAAAAGAATAAATTGTGGACAATTTCAATTCAATCAGATAGCGACGGCCACTCTGTGCTATGTCCACCACACATTCGCATTGAATTTCTTTGGCTGAGCACACGGTGAAATTTAATGAACCAAAAGTTGGTTATTTGCAGATTAATTGCTTGCTCAATTTTACTGCATTCGTCCCATTCGTCCCGCTCTCTTACAAAAATTTAACAAAAATAGAAATAGTGGTAGTGAGTAGTTGCCTTCCTGGGTCTTAGTTAAGAAAACATCAAAATTTAGACCCACCCATTACATTAACTACATTAAGCATACTATAACACCCTATCTGACGATCTGATACTGATCAAAATATGCAGAAATCTGTTTATAGTTTCCAATGTAGTGAAGAAATATGGAGAGAAAGAGAGAGAGAGACCGGAAGTACCTGCCACTTAAACGAATTTGTAGGCCTCCAAACTTTAACAATTTATTACACCCTATGCAGACGATATGGACATTATTGGCAGAAAACTACAAGATGTGATTGCAAAAAAAAATTTAGACCCACCGTGACCAAGCCTTCTGGTGCCTCCCTCAAAAATTACATTAAGCACACTATAACACCCTATCAGACGATCTGATACTGATCAAAATTTGTAGAAATCTATTTATAATTTCCATTTGAGGGGAGAAATATGGAGAGAAAGAGAGAGAGGGACCGGAAGTACCTGCCACTTAAACGAATTTGTAGACCTCCAAACTTTAACAATTTACAGGGTTGCCCATATTCGACGGACCCATGTTTAAAAAAAAAATCAAAGAAAAAAATAAAAATTTGGCGGTTGGCAATCTTATTCATTTAATTTGTTCCAAGTAGATTTGTTTACATCAATTTTTGAATATGATATCTCTCAAATGGCCGCCTCTGGCGTTGATGGCGTATTGTGCCCTTTTTGCAGCATTTTCCATCGTTTTCGCCAACATTTCGGCCGGAATAGCGGCTATTTCTTCACGAATGTTGTCCTTGAGCTCTTCTACGGTCCTTGGCTTGTTAACGTAAACCTTTGACTTCAAATGTCCCCACAAGAAGAAGTCAGCGGGCGTCAAATCGGACGAACGCGGTGGCCAGTCCAAATCACCACTTTTCGACATCAAACGGCCCGGAAACAAATTCTTCAGAAAATCGATTGTTATGCGACTTGTGTGCGGTGGAGCGCCGTCTTGTTGAAACCAGAACTGCCTCATACGCTTTCGACGAATAATTGGCATCACAAAATTGGTCATCATGTCGCGATAACGCTCCTGGTTGATGGTAACAGCATGGCCATTTTCGTTTTGGAAGAAAAACGGCCCAATGACCGTTTTCGCACTAACGCCACACCAAACTGTGACTTTTTCGTCATGAAGAGGCAATTCTTGAATCTCCTGAGGATTTTCAGTGGCGTAAATACGGCAATTTTGCTTATTTACGGTCCCATTCAATGTGAAATGGGCTTCATCGGACATGATAATTTTGTTCCAAAATTGCTCGTCATCATCGGCCATTTCGATGACTCGTTGGGCCCATTCCAATCGACGAGGCTTGTCCGCAGGCAACAATCTTTGCGTCAATTGAATTTTGTACGGGAACAAATGCAAATCAACGCGAATAATCCGTTGTAAAGTGGACCGAGCCATGCCCAACTGCTGAGAACGGCGTTTTTGGGATGATCTTGGGGTCCTCTCAACACTGGCTCGTACGGCAGCGATATTCTCTGCCGATCGCCTTGGTCGACTTTTATTTGGCCTCTTCGGATTAGAAAGAGCCTCACCAGTCGAAAATTTTTCGTATAAACGCTTAATGGTGTTCTTAGAAGGCGCACTTCTCACATTTTTTAATATTTTAAAAGCACGTTGAGTTTTCACAATTGACTTCTTCTGTTGAATGTAAATTTCAACTATTTCAGAGCGCTCGCGTGACGTGTATTGTTCCATGGTAAAAATCTGCTTGGACTGACGCTTCAAATGCGGTATGTCATTAAGCGATCTGACATCTCTGTCAAAAGTTATGGCGTTGCCAGATGGGTTCGTCGAATATGGGCAACCCTGTATAACACCCCATGCAGACGATATGGACGTTATTGGCAGAAAACTACAAGATGTGATTGCAGTCTTCTCAGGCATTGAAAAGGAGTCAGCAAAACTATGTCCAGTGGTAAACGAGGACAAAAAAGTAAATTTTTCCAACGAACAAAGAGTCCGCTCGTTTGAGACTCTGTGTAAAAGTTGACAACTATAATTTTGGAGTGGTGGATGAATTCGTCGACCTCGGTTCTACTAGAAACTAAACCAATCATCATCAATCAGGGATATTAAGAGGAGAAAATTTCTTAATAACAGATATTACTGTAGGCTAAGCCAGCGGTTTAACGATAAAGCACTCTCTCGACAAACAAAAATCCAACTGTACCAGACGTTGGATTTACTTATTTTGTTGTATGGAGCAGAATGAACCAGTGCTAGGAGTGTTCGAGAGGAAAATATTTCGAAAAATATATGAACGCATCATCGTTGATAGAGGGTATCGGCATCGCATGAACAATTAACTGTGTGAGCTACATCTCGACACGTCCATGTCAAGCGCATCAATATACGAGTATAGCGAGTGCGTTAGCAAAGTCATGTTGTGCGGATATACCCGAATGCTCCAGCATAAAAAGTTTTCGATAAAACTACTTTGGAAGGATCAGGTTTTTGAAATACTAGCGAAACTTGCTGTGAGGAATTGGAGAAGAGGTGCAGATGATCGAAGTGGCAGGAATTAATTTTCACATATTCTAGTCGCTACCTACGTAAGAAAGTTGGTATTGAATGGTCTAATTCAACTACATTTTCCACAAATTAGCAAGTCTGTAATCTCCGTTTAAATTCAACATTTGAAAAATAATTTATGCGTCCCGGAATTTAGTCACACTGTATCCTATAGGATTTCTGATTTTATCTAAAGTTCTCACAGTTTTTTGCGTAACTCATTTTGCCTTGTCTCTCGTATATAATTTGATCAATGGACTCCGAAATGTAATCGCAATATAACAACTTATTGGAAAGTCTATTTTTCACCAAAATCTTCACGAATTCATTTCGAAGGCAATTTTGATAATTTTTGCTCGTTTTTTTTGAAAAAGTTTATCTTATAAAAACAGTTTATCTTTGTTTTAAATTATCTCTTTAAGATACATATGGGTAGCAACAATTTTTCACTCCCGTTTAATGTTTCAAACTACCAATATAATAAATAAAAAAAATAATTTCTTATCTACGGTTCTCCAAACTTCGGCAAGTTTTGCATCGCTGTTTTCTAAAACTCTGTTTTGCACATTAAAACAAAAACTCTTTTTTATGTTGCTGCACATTGTTTCTTTTGAATTCTTCTTTCATTTCAAAGGTAACAGCCCAAATCATTCCAGAAACAATGGAAAAATTACTAAGTTTCCATATTTCTATTAATGCAAAATGTTTTGGTTTTTGACATGTAAAAATAACGTTGTATTCAAAGTTGCTGCTGAAATTTTATTTTGAAAATATATTGCCAGAAGAATGGGAAATTTAAATTTTTGTTCACATTTTTTTTCTTGCACCGTCGAGTCATCTGAATCTCCGCCGAATAATCCTTTTGTCGATGCCATGTTTAGTAGTTGTACTTAGAATTTCTGAGAAGGCGCGTACCCTCTTAAATCCAAATTCTCTCTTTTAAATGACAAGTAAATTCTAGCAAGTAAAATCTAACTGAAAATTCTTTAAATTATTTATTATTACCGTCAAAATCCGTTTTTAAGTTCAATAATTTGCCCTAGCGTGTATTTGCTGTCCCCTGGTGGCTGCAAAACAAGTTTGATTCACAAATCGCTCTGCCGCTTTCGTCGCTTGAGGAATTCAATTAAAAAGCAATTTTAAAGAATCAGCTCCATTTTATTTTGATTACGATTTTCCCCCCTGGAACGAGCGCTTTGCTTGCTTTGTATTTGCTCTACTGAGATGAGAATCACTATCGTTTGGTTATCATTCCTTTTTAATGAATTCATAAAGTAGAATCGAATGAATATTTTGAGATGGAAGTATTAAAGGTATATCACCCAGACACTGCTTTAAAAGAGAATTAAATTTTCTCTTTGTAAATTATGGATTGTGATTGTGACTCGTATTGTTAAAAACTAATAAGTATTTTTAACACAATACTTTTGTATCAGTCAGAGACAAAATCGAACCAGCGTATAATCTAAATTTGTTTTAGTTTTCGGTATTCGAATCGAAATTGTACACAGTTTTTATTCTGATTCCAATAACAATAATCAATATTGCATAAATTGTTGAAGTCCAAAAAATTTTGATTTTGATTCATAGATCCGAAACAATATTAAAAACAATTTTAATTCTGAGTCGACTTATGAAATATTTTGTTTGTATTTCCTGTAAAATTTTCCAATTAAAAAGACTGATACAATTTTTCTGTAAAAATTCCTAAAAGAATGATGTCGTAAATTCCAAAAATAAATAACTTGAAATATTTGTCCTTACCGTGATTTAGTTCCGTATCAGGTAAGAAACAAATCAATGTATAAATTGAATATTTGATTCGAATATTAGACAGAAATAAATTTCTAATGCTGTTTGAAATACATTTTTTAATACCACATCCGAATTTCTATGAAGGCCAATCTCAGGGCATTGTGATTTCTCAACAAGAATTTCAAAAGGAAAAGTGTAAAATGTTAGGATCCAATTTTAAACTAAAGGGATTTATTGCCCCAAGATGGAAGGTTTTTTTTTGCATAATATGATAAAGATTATTTCTATATATAAGCCACTCTGCAAAGTGGATCTGCAACCATACATGCTGTAGTTTTGTCCAAAAATTTCAACCTTCCCAGATATGGCTCAAGAGGTATTTAAAAATATTCGTTGATTGTACTGTGCAAAAAATTAAATGTATATATACCTGATCGGTTGTCATAGGAATACAAAGAGGAACTTGCGTTTCAAGTCCATTCACAATCTTTCAGTGCGTGAATGCAATGTGGAACTTGCGTCTCAATTCGATTCACTGTCTTTCAAACCGTGATGTTTGGCATCCACCATCATACATTTTCTGATAAACAAAACAAGAGAAAATAATGAAACTCATCAAATATTTGCGACCACGTGAGCATTATTAGAGCATAATTTAATAATACATAAGATCCATTTCATGGGCTACCAGCAAAAATATAAAAATTCGAAATGAGAAAGGAAGATGATCTGGGAACGAGTATCGGAAAATTCGGTTTGCATAGTAGCAAACACCTTTAACGGTTTCGGACACGTTAACTTTGAAGCGATATATTATGAAAAGAGAGTTTAGACTCCAAGAACATCCACTACGTTCTTTTCCAATTGCCCTCTTTTTATTAACAAAGTTCTTAAGGGCTTCCAAGATAACTCTTCCAAAAGGTTTGTTACATCTTCTTCCAAGATAATGATAAAAATAAAATCAAATCTGGAAGTAGTTTTTGTTAGCTCCAGTTTTTCGAATTAAAAATACACGCAGTTTTCATTCCGATGTTCACAATCGAGTCTGCACTTTGCTTATCTTTCATACATCAGAGGTATGACTGCACATAACCAAATCGAAATTTTTTAAAATTTAAAATTTTTTTTTTTTAAATTTTAAAAAATTTCGATTCTGATTCATTTTATAAATTGATTTACGAGTATTTGAAGTTCGCTTGAAAATTTTCTGTACCAAAAAGAAGCAAAATTTGTTATTTGCTGTGAATGAACATTGCTGATAGCCTAATATTTAGGAAAAATTTATGTATAATTTTTTTTATTTATTTTCTCAAATGCGGCTTCAGCAATTTTTTATACAAGGCAGGAAAACTATTATATCAGGTGTTAGATGTAATTTGAATTAAGAAAATGATCTATATAAAATTATCGTTTGGTTTCGTCTCCTCGCATCCAAATATCTGGTGTATTAAGATGTAATGGAGAAAGTGAATCAATTCGATATTTTGGTTTAGTTTGTGGTAAGAAATTCACGAAGCAGGAAGCGCATTTTCTCGAATATGAATAAGAATCAAACATCTGATATATTTTTGTAATGTGATTATAAAATAAGAACCGAAATGATAATAATTTTCTGTGAAGATTTCCTGTTTTTTTTTTTCTTAAATTTCATATGGAGTTTTTGAAATAACATGAAAATTGACTTCAACGGGTTTTGTTTATCTTCAAACCTTGATATCCTTCACATCCATTAAACTTTCAATTGGTTCCGAATTTAGCATCAATATAATGGGCTAGTCTTTATTACTCATAGACTTTATTACTGTGTTCAAAACCAAAGTCCTATTTTAATATGTTAGTTAGTTGTCTATTTTGACATAATGATGACATGTAGCGCGACTATCCCATAGACAAAGGAAACAACAATATGTTTTGAAACCTCCTTGCATACCAGTCTCTCTCCAAAGTACTGGAACTAAAAAATCGAAATAGATCTTCTTGCCATTTGACCACTTGCATAAAACAGTTCTGCAACTATTGCAAACATTGTCGGTGTCCACGTTTGTTCAAGTTTCTGACAGCAAAACTACGTAACGTAAATATGCATATTTTAACGATTCCTGGTATTGCATATCCTTTTTTCCAACCAAATATTCACCACACACAAAGAAAAAATAGCTTTAATTTGTATCACCCTGAAATGCTTAAACGCTACTATTATGAAGATTTAGGATGAATGTGGGCTTCTGTCAAATTAATAATTTCGAAATTGTAGTGTTAGTATTGACTGTTTTACAGTATTGCCAGCATGCGATAAAAAATGACTAGACGTGATAGCCCAATTTTTATGCCAAATTCGAATTCAGTGCTCCAAAATTAGTTAAAAATAACATGCTTCGTTTCTGCAGTCAATTCGAAATTTGTAGGCCAATATAATCTTAACCACCAGATTTAAATTTGTGTAAAAATGCTGATACTACACTGACATTTTCTGGTGAAACTCCATATAAATAAACAGTACTATATTTCTCAAGCAGCAACACCAACCTCTTTTTTTTGTTGATTTCCAACACTGAAATCGAAATAATGTACATTTTTAGACCGTACTATTTTCAATAATACCTTTATAACTTGAGAATTTAATAGTGATAAATTGCAGTGTTGGAAATCAACATAAGAAGAAAAGCTGACCGTGGCGCTAAATTTTTTTTACGAATGAATAATGTTTCGTACATATAAAAAGCGATAAAAAAGACGTCACTTTAAAATTTTAAAATACATCGCAGAACGTAATATGATGTAAAAACATCAGCTGCTTCGATTTCAGTGTTGGAAGTAGCGACGCCAACCCTTTTTTTGCTGATTTCCAACACTGAAATCGGAATAGTGTACATTTTTACACCGTAATATGTTCAGGAATACCTTTGTGAACTTGAAAATGAAATATTAATAAATTGCAGTGTTGGAAATCAATATAAGAACAGCTGATAATGCCGCTAAATTGTATTTAGGACTAAACAATGTTTCGTAAAAATAAAAAAAAACGATAAAAAAGACGCCACTTAAAAATTTTTAAATATATTACAGAACACATTGTGATGTAAACACATCAGCCGTTTCGATTTCAGTGTTGGAAATTAATATAAAAAAAGTTGGCAATACCGCTAAATTTTTTTAATGAGCAAAAAATGTTTCGTGGCAATGAAATAGCAATAAAAAAGGCGCTATTTAACAATTTTCAAATATATTATCGAACAGATTATGAAGTAAAGATGTTGGAAATTAATATAGGAAAAGTTAGCAATGACGCTAAATTTTTTTACGAACAAACTTTAATTCGTAGAATTTAAATAGTTATAAAAAATAACCTACTTAACCATTTTAAAATACATTATCGAACATGTAATGAAGTAAAGATGTTGAAAATTAACATAAGAAAAGTTGGTAATGCGGCTAATTTTTTTTAATGAGCAAATAATGTGTCTTGGTAATAAACTAGCAATAAAAAGGACGCTATTTAACAATTTTAAAATACATTATCGAACATAATATAAAGTAAAGATGCCAACTCTTCTGATTTCATTGTTGGCAACCAATTCAAGAAAAGCTAGTAATACCAATAAATATTTTCACGAGTAAACAATGTAACGTAGAATTTTTTCCTCGTGAAAAGAACACAGAATTCAACTTAACTTGCTAAAAGTCACTTCCACATCACAGTGTAAATCGATCAACAAATAATATCATTCGCTCCTGAGTAATAATTTCGTCTCCTAACACAAGGCAGAGTAAAAAGTTTAATGGCGATAAAAAAAAAGACAATCCCTGTTCTTTCTGCAACAAACGTAAAAGTTTTGATAATGAAAATTTCAAAGCGTCCATAGCCACGGCCAAGCAGTAGCAGTCACGTTTTCATTGACTTATTCGCGTCCTGTACAAAATGTTTTAACACATTTTTTCAGCTTGATGCTGTTGTTGTCTGTATTGTTTGGCTCAACTTTCTATATCTTTTGTTTATTATTTGGTTGCTCGCTCGTAATACTCCTGATGTTGAAATAAAGGTGTAAACATTTTTTAATACCATTTTTCATTACGTATTTTACATACGTGCTTTATTTAAATGTGTATATTTAAATATGCATCCTTCGATATATGGCTTTATGTGTTTATGTGTGTATATGTATATGGGTATATAGATGTATGCTTACGCATATTAAAGTTTGTGTGAATTAAAATAAAACCATTCGCTTTGAACGCATATATTTAACATTGTTGTTTTCTCTTGGCCTCGTTGGCATGAGTTACTGGTTAAGTTGAGCTTACGTACATATATACTCTGCTTTTAATGTGTGTTGGTATAATTTTGTTTCAATGTGTGTATATCTCTGCAGGTGTGTTATTGTTGTAGAATACTATTTTATTGTGCTTAATTATGTTATTTCATTAGCAGTTCATTGTTAACCAATGTTTACTTTTTACGTCGTCAGAGTTTTTTTTTACTTTCACCGCGTAACTGAAGGGGGTTCTTTTGTCTTTCCTTTCTTTTTTTAAAAGCATGTATCGTGTACTAGGGTGCTCCCGACTATCGTACACCGAAAAAATTGAGTTGTAGGAAGAGCGAATACCAACCAACTGATTTCATGGTCCGTAACCGCATAAGGATTTCTTAAAAATTCCGATTGCCAAATGACTGCTTTAATAGATTTTGTCGTATCATCTAGCAGTTTTATTTGAAAATTACAGAAATGTTTTTAAATGAATTCATGTTGAATACGGTGGAATTTAAAACTCCCAAAGGTAATCGGAAATCGATTCTGACCCAGCTGGCGTTAAAATTTAATGATCACAGATCAATCCTTTTTTTCTGATAACCTCAAAATATAGATATAATTTTTTGCTTAATGACAATTTCATTTGATTATTCGATGTTGCCGGCTTTTGGAGAATAGTTCTACATATTTGCGTCAATTTGGCTGAAAACGGTATGAAATTTTGTGTTGGTTCATTTTAGTTAATCGCCCAGCTTTGGATTTCTCAACTGCTTCGGTCGGCGAAATCGTTTTCTAACCAGCCGAATTGTGAATCTAGTTCAGTTCAATGGTTAAAGTTAAAAAATACATATAATAAGAATCCGATTTGTTTGGCATATACGATAATTCGTTTGATTTCACTCACCCTATTAAGGACTTAAGTAACTCCCTTCAAGATCAAGCCTCACCTTTGAACTTCCCAACTAGTTCGGTTAATGAAGTCGTTTTCTAACCAGCCGAACTGCGATTCTGGTTCAGTTCTATGGTTAAAGTTAAAAAATACATCCGAATCCGATTTGTTTGTCATATATGATAATTCGTTTGATTCCACTCGCCCTATTAAGGACTTAAGTAACTCCCTTCAACATCAAGCTGCTAAGCTCGAAGCATTTTAGCTCTTGTGACCCAAAAATCTGAACTTTTTCAGCTCTCCACAATGCCATTTTTTGATTTTTCCTTTTTTTTTTTTTTTTTGTTTTTGCAAATTGAAAGGTATTCTATTGGCAGTGAAATATCGCTTTTTTCATATGAATTTTACTTAAGGGGAAAATGAGAAAATGATACTTCATTATCCGAATCTGTCTTGTTTAATGAGATACTGAGAGTTTATTCAAAAATAAATTGTTTCACAACAATATTCTAGCACGATTCACACTTCCTTAAAATGAACCAAAGTTAGATTTTTGGAGAAATTATAAAATTTCTTCGAATAACTCTAAAACTGGTTTTGAGAAAATGTCATTTATTTGAATACTCGCCAATTTGTACTAAGTTACTTATTGTGCAGCAAAATAATATATTCCAAATATTTCAAATGACTTATAACCAATTTATTGTTCTTTCCTCTCCATGTACTTTTAAAATTGAGTAAATCGATTAATTAATCCTCACTTTTTTATTTCTTTCTTTATCTTTTTAGGTAAGTTTCGTATGCAAATGTATTTGTTCTAAACAATGAAGGCGAAACTGTCAAGGTGTCTTTAAGGTAATCCTTCTATTAAAAGTTGAAACTAATTTAAAATTCTAAATGGCATCAAAGATGAGATCACCGTAAAAAGTTATTCATTTTTATATATCTTCACTTCAAATAAATTACCAAAAATTTTGAAATATCCAGAAGAGGACCAAAGAAGGGATGGACACAGGTAACAGGTTGGTTATTGCATCAACTTTGTAGAAACTGCAGCGGAAACATATTCGCGCAACTTAATGCCCCCCCCTAAAGTAACGAAACCTCAACAACAACCCCTGTCGCATGTACATGTTTGAATTGAAGAAAATAATTTCAAATAGCAATTAAATGGCAAAATGATCAGGCCGTAAGAATCTTTAACATAAATAGGAAGAAATGTTTACAACCAAGGAAACTCGGCATTCAAGGGGAGGGTCATTTCAACCACATCCCAAATCGTTGCATTTGCGTATTTGGTGCTTCTAAATAAACACTTATATACTACTACTACTAAAACCACGAAAAATAAGTTGATCTTAATAAGCATAATGGCATCTGAAGGGATCTGAGATATTCGTGTTCAACTCGTACATGCTTAAACAATGACGTCCAAAATATTAACAACAATAAAAGTGATAAAACATATATATTTAAAAGTTTGTGAAATTTGAACTATAAAGGAGGTAAACATACTTAACGCCACATTTTATACCACATTTTGACAGAAAATATTCGAGTTTGTCTCGTTCATAATAACACATTGTAATTACATTTTTTAGCATAACGTATAGGTGATTTTCCAATCGTAGTTTTCTTAAAAATCGAATAAAACACTCAGATTTGCATCATATATTAAAATGTTTTTATTGAAATTGATAAATTAATCTTTGCCATTTAATTTTTAAAGACAATGTCATGTAAATGTTAACCGTGGTCCGTCCCAAAATGTCCATTCGGAAGGTCCAATTTTTCGTCACTTTTTCGAGCTTGAGCAGTGTTCGGCTTGTTCACATAAAATAACGACTTGACATAACTCCACAAGAAATAGTCAAGAAGCGTTAAATCGCAAGATCTTGCGGGCCAACTCACAGAGCCAAATCGCGAGATAAGCTGCTCACCAAATTCATCCCTCAACATATTCATTGTCTCACGAGCAGTGAGAAATGTTCACCGTCCTGATGAAACCACATGCCAACCAAGATCATCTCAACCAAATGAGGCAAACAAAAATCTCTTGTGGTTGAGTAACACATGCCCAATCGCTGAGAATGGCAACGAAGATCGTCACTGGTCGCTACGGCTGCAATATTTTCTTCGGTATGTACTCTTCTCATGCAAGTCGATGCTTTTATGTCCAACAAAGTAAATTTGGTGCGAAATTTGGAGATAACAGCACGAATTGTTGAAACAGCAGGTCGATTATTACGACCATAAAATGGTCGTATCAAACGATGCACATTTGTCGCAGAGCACGAATTTTGCTAATAAATTTCAACGATTTGCAATCGTAGCTCGTTTATTGGTCTTTCCATGATAAAATGGCAGAGTATACTGTACACTTTAGACAGATGACGTTTGGACGCTATTCGGAAACCGACTGAAATCGCATCAGTCCACCGACATGTTTGTGGTCTTCTCCTATCAGGCTGTGTGTGGTGCTCTATTGCCTCGAAGAATAAAGAATTTGGCGAATTTCCAAAAAAAAATTGATTGTGTTAAGAAAAAAAAAAAAGAATAGTTCGAATGAAAATGTTTTGAAATATATTGAAGCCAATATTTCCATTTGAAAGGTCGTTTACGACTATAAAGTATTGAGTAGCAGAGTTTAAACAAGGCCGTGTGAGCTGTTAAGATGAACACCGCACCAATTGAGTTATCCACGCCAGACACAGTAAAGAAATTCCACAAAATGGTATCGGATGATCGTCGGCTTAAAGTGCCTGGTCTAGCTAAAATTATAGGCATTTCAAAAAGTCGTATATATCGTGTATTGGCCGAAGATTTGAAGGTGAGAAAGGTGTGCCCAAAATGGGTGCCACGCTTGCTTTCGATAGAGCAAGAACAGCATCCTGAAGATGTTTTAGTAGGGTGTTTGGCGGTGTTTCACCGCAATGAATTAGAATTTTTGCATCGATTTGGTTCGACCACATCACACCTGAAACAAAGAATCAGTCAAATCAGTGAAAGGGAATTGGAAAATCGTGCTTAATGAAGGCAAAAACGGCTCCATCTGCAGGCAAGGTCATGGTGTTTGTTTTTTGGGATGCGCACGAGATTATTTTCATTGACTATCTTCAGAAAGGAAAAGCCATCAACAGTGAATATTTTGCTAATTTATTGCAGCATTTGGCGAAAAAAAGTATTGTTTCACCAAGACAACGCTCCTGTTGGTACATCCACTATTACGATGGCCAAAATTAATAAATTAAAGTTCGAGTTGCTTGATCACGCACCTTATTCGCCAGATTTAACTCCCTCGGACTATCTTCTGTTTTTAAACTTGAAAAAAATGGCGGGATTTGCTAATAATGAAGAGATGGAGTGTGGGGTTGATGGCTGCTTTAAGGACAGTTCTTACCGTAAACAGGATATGGAAGCTATTGAATATCTCTGAAAAAATGTATCGATCTAAAAGTATATTATGTTGAAAAATAATGAAACCATTTTCTAACCTTTTTGTACATTCTGTGTTAAGTCCGACATTTATTTGTATATTTTTTTACCTCGAAATTAGTTAAGAACATTACACTTTATTTATTATAATCAATAGAGAAATTTCAGTCAGGTAAAGTGACAGGAACCTCCTTCCAACGCCTTTTGGAAAAAAAATTTGGTCGAATTTTACTTTGGCTTAGCGTTGATGTAAACATAACTTCACTGAAAAAAAAAAGAATGACGTTAAAATTAAGTGCGCTGTGAACTTAAATTAAGTACATTTATTTTTCATTATTCCAAGGAAATTTTCATTATAAACTAGAAAATTTCTTTAATGTAAGAAAAAATTTATTTCACTTCAGGATATCTTTCCTTTAACAAATTTCATGCCCATTTCCTTGAAAAACTTTTCTTAAAGTTCATAAAACTTCTTCACGTGGTTTCCAAAACACCTTAATTTTAAAATAATAATCTTTAGTATTGTTCAATAACCAATAAAATTAAGGCAGAACCAATTTCCTTGATTAAAAATGTAGTAAGGCAAGGACTTCTTCAGTACATGTCCATCAAATTTTACTTCCTTAAATTGGGTAGACACTTTTATTAACTTCAAATTAATGCAAGAGAGAAAGTACTAAATTTATTTTTAAGTTATTCCATACTTGGTTTAAGAAAAATTTCTTGAAAATGTTGTGTACAAAATTGGAGAAGAAAGTCAAAGCAATATCTGTGGTCACAACCCATAACAGCCTAAGTCCGTTTTCCAATATTTTCAGTACAGGAGTTTAAAGTTTTGAATCATCACTGAAAATCAGGAGAAGGTGTTTTTTGGAAAACTTTGCTACAGATTCCAAGGAAACGAATTTCTTTACTTAGTTGTTAACAAAAAATAGTTGTTTATTCTCGCAGTCAAAAGATATTATCGAAAAAGACACTTAGGCTTTTATGAATTGTTGAACGAAAGAAAGTCAAAAAGTTCAAGTTGAGTTAGGCTATTATTCCAGATTAAATAAAAAATTTTAAGTGCGCCTAGATTGACATAAATTATTATTTTATGTCAAAATATTTCAGATTTTTTTGGATTAACGACTTAAGTTGATTTAGGCAATGATGAAAAAATAGTGTTTATATTTGCTGTAATCCTAAATTGACTTAGGCAGTTATGCCAAAACAGTCATTTAGAAAAATAACTTAAACTATTAGGTTTTTTAGGATTAATTGCCTTCCTAGAAGAGATACAAGCATGAAAAATTTAGAGCAAATAAATTTAGATACGCTTAATACGATGGTGCTAATAACTCAATTGTGTCCTAACTCGAGTTAGACTGTTACGGGTTGTGACCACAGATATATCCAATGGGTATACCAGAGAAGGCCTAATGCCTATTGATCAAAGTCAAATATTTCTAACAGCAAACAAAATATTAGTATAATTATTTGTATAGTCTTACTAGTTAATGAATGAATTAAGGATAACTACTTAATGGAACCGATCGCGACCAACAGCAGTGCGATGGTCACACGATTATCATTCGCATAGTCCTGGGTTCAACTCCACAAACAGCTACCTATAGCTATTTAAGCGGCGTTTACGAACACTTAAAGTAGCCGAGTAATCGACAAGTCTGGCAAATGCTTCTTAAACTGTAACGCTCGGAATATTCGTTAAACTGTAGTTCCCGTTGAGAGAGTCTGAAAATAGAATGCGTGAAAACGCACTGAATGTGAAAAGTTCACCCATATTTTATTCATGGAATGAAAGGGAATTTGTTTTTATTTTATTTATTATTATTATTTATTTGTTTTTAATGGAATGCGCAAGCTGATTACAATATTTTATTCCTTAACTTTTGCTCTTATTCACTATAATTATTATTTTGTAAATACTTTAGTTTGTTTTATAATTTTAGATTGTTTTAATCTTAAAACAAACAATCACCGCAAAAATAACTACCGGAAACTAATTTATCGGAACTCTCAATGCGATTTATTGCGTAAATCCCTTCAATATAACCCAAAACGAATTGGTTTAGCAATCAAAACCTCAAATAAGGTAAAATAAAGTAATGGATAGGGACCAACCAGTTAGTCCCACCGGCACTTGTACAAAACATATATTTAATGTTCATTTTGTTTTTCTTTTGTGAACTTTCTTTTTTCCTTACATCCTTCTACTCAACGCCATGGTTTTGGTTACTTTCAGGCTTGCTGACTTTACAAGCTGTTAAAGTTTAAAGAGATTGAGAATTCTTTAACATATCATTAGCAATGGGGTGAACAAAGTAATACATCAGGATTTGGGAAAAGGGTTATTTATACTTCCCCACAAAGGAACCTGTTATTGTTTCACCTGCAATTAAGATAAACCCACAAAATTTCTTTGGCTTGCTGATGATACCAGTAGAAGGAAAATATCAGCAACCAAACTTGTTGATCTGATGGTGTGGGTATAGAGCAAGAGGATTTTTATATTTTAAAGGTAGTTATTTGTTCTCATTTTGAATTCAAAATTTAAAACGGGTGTGGGCAGAACATGAACACAATGCAGAGTTGGAAGAATATTTAGGCAGAAATGGATGAAGACCGTGAAGAGTTATACACAACGCTTTCGAAATTACTTAAAGCCATAAAATGCTTTGTATACGAATTTCAAAAAAGCGATGACACACCTGTAGGGATCAGCAGGGAACCAGATGTCAGCATTTACCCAATTGAAGTGGGAATTGGGTGATTTTAAAGAAATCCCTTAAGCTTAGTTCTTCATTTAGATATTTAACTGATCATTTATTTCCAATAAGGATTGACTAAACCTATTAAAGCCTAAAAGGGCTTCCTGCTACTAATGGGTTAATAATATACAAAAATCAATAGAAGCGCAAAATACTTTTTCAGCGCTTCCCTACAGTTCGTTGTAGAAAGAAAAGTATGAGAAATATTTAATAAAACAAATAAATAAAAAGCTGCGATACTGCAATAATTATTTTGGGTTTTCCATTTAGAGGTTTCACAACCGCCGGTCTGGCAAGGCTGCCAGCTGTTAAATACTTGTCATCTGAAGTGTTATTTATTTAGTGAACGAATGTGGATCATTTAAGAACCGAAGAAAGCGTAAAAATAGTTAAAACTTACTACAAAAGTGGTAATTTAGGGTTATCCATTTAGTGGTTTCACAACCGCTGGTCTGGCAAGGCTGTCAGCTGTTAAATACTTGTCTCCTGAAGTGCTTTTGATTTAGTGAACGAATATGGATCATTTAACAACAAAAGAAAGCTTAAAAATAGTTAAAACTTACTACAAAAGTGGTAATTAGATCGAACACAGTTTTCTTCAACCATGCAGCTCATTTTTCATTCGGTGGTTACATCAATATGCAAAATTGTTGCTCGGAGAACCCAAAGGTGATTACGAAAAAGCCATTGCATACAGAAAAAGTTACTGTTTGGAGCGCATTAAAATCTGGAGGTGTCATTGGGTCGTATTTTTTCAAAAACTACCTCAGAAGGATATACTGCTGCAACCAATCCAGAGACGGTCGTTTAAATAACTTTGTATTTCATACATAATGGCAAAGTCCAACCATTATAATGTATTAAAAGTTTCATTGAAATCGAACTTTGTTAAAAATGAATTTAAAACTATAGTATTAGGTGCGCAACTAAGTTATCGCTGTTTTTTGTTTTTTTTTTTTTTTTTTTCATAAAAATGCGACTTTATTACGAAAACAGGTTCCCAAACAAGTAGACTCTTTGTTCGTTAAAACCAATAACTTCGTTTTGTCCTTGTTTACCACTAGACCCATTTTCTCTGCTTCCTTCTTGACGATTGAGAAGGCTGCAGTAACATCTCGCAGTTTTCTACCAGTAATGTCTATGTCATCTGCATGTGCGAGTAACATATGGCTTTTATTAGAGATGGTACCAGACTTGTTAACTGCAGCTTTCCCCATAATCGTCTCCAACAGTATGTTGAAGAGGTCGCACTATAGACTTTCGTCCTGCCTACATCCTCGTTTGATTTAAAATTGCTCGCTTAGATCTTTTCCTATCTTTACTGAAGAAGAAGTCAGCGTTATCCTACAAAGACGTATAAACTTCGTAGGAATTCCAAACTCGGACATGGCCTCATACTGTTTTTGCCATATCGGGCTCTCGAAGGCTGCTTTATAATCGACTGGAAGGTAGTTCGTATCGATCGGTTTTATTGGGTCTTCTGCAAAATTTGTCGTAGTGTGAATATCTGATTTAACCGGTTTAAATTCACACTGATAACGTCCAATCAGGTCAGTTAGAATCGGCTTCAGTCTTTCACATATTACACTCGACAGGACCTTATAAGGAATGGATGAAAGTCTGATACCGCGATAGTTTTTACAAACACTTGGATCGCCTTTTTTTAACACAGGACACAGTACACAAATTCCAATCATCGGGCATGTTTTCCTCGAACCAAATCGAATTTAGGAGCTGATGCAGGCTGTTTATCAGCTCATCGCCACTAGTTTTAAACAGCTTTGCTGGCAGGCCATCAGCGCTCGCAGCTCTGTTGTTCTTAAGCCGCAATATTACTGTTGTGATCTGTGTTTGGCTCAGAGTTGGGCGATTTATGCCATCGTCGGTAATTGGGGTGATTTCCTCACTCGTGCTGCCATTCGGGACTAAGAGCTTATAAAAATGCTCTCTCCATAGTTGCATTACATTCTGCGTATCTGTAACCAGATTTCCCTCGCTGTCCTTATAGGAGGGGAGCCCTGTTCCATACCCTGTACTTCTTATCTTTTGGTAGATTTTTCGGGCTTCACCTCTTTTCCTGTACCTTTATATTTCCTCCTCACTAAAAAGTTGGTGTGCCGCTCTTCTCTGTTCCTTGTAGCATTCCCCAACTGCACGCATTACAATAGGCGATTTATTGTCAATATTCTTTGACATTTATACGGATAACTTACGTATATCATGATATTGCTGACGGCTAAAGTCGTAATTTTGCGACAAGTACAATGTTTGTTAACTTTTATTCTTACACCACAGTAGGTCACAAAGTCAATACAGATTGCAAATAAACCGGCAATTAAGGTGAACTGTGGCAACCGTGTAATTTTTAACACCCGATGAAGGTAAGGATAATAGCATTTTTGTGGCACATCAGCAAAATGACACCCAACCCATGGCTGCTGGCAATGCTTTTATGTATGTCCTCTGGGTCAAGTAAATCCAGAATGACCCTTTCATGCCAGGCCCTAATATCTTTAACACATAATACCCCCCTTGAACATCCTACGTGAGCCTCCGCTTGAAAAGTGGAACAGCAAAATGACACATTCTCTTGCTTCAGCTCGAAAATTGCTTCTTTTGACTAGTGTTGGATATTTTTATATTATACCTTTAACAACATATGTGTGAAATTCATCATATTTTTGGGGGGAGAAGCAAAAAGGATATGCCTACAGGCTTTAACACACATAGGCAAATGAAATCATACATGGAAGACATACCCAAACGTAGACATTATATCATGTCGCATTAGTTGAAGTTGATATGCATGAATGTATGAACTGTTATGGGTGTGTATGTGTGTGTGAGTGTATGTGTGTGCGTGGGACAATGCGAATGTGAATGTGTTTGAGATGTTGTTCCTAATAAGTGTTGGAGCATATATAACCCGTAATACCCTTTATGGCATAATTTGTAATAACTATGTGCGGCGTTTTTGTGATTTTGCTTTTTTCAATTTCTTGCCTTTCTCTTAGATGCGTTCTAAAAACGTTGCCCTCTCCTTTGAAGTGTTGAACGGAAATATGAGGATTGTATGGAAATAGACGAACCTGGAAAAGGGTAGTGCTGCTAACAAGAGAACCATATTCTATTGAATTTATGCCAGACTTATTGGTATTCAAGCAACTTGTACGCAGTTGTGAGGCCCGCTGGAGAAGTAAAGAATACTTTCGAAGCTATATTTTCACACAAACTGTAGTCATTTTTATACAACCTTCTTAGCTACTGTCCCAGTTAAATATTTCTATAAAGCAGTAGCTATTTCTCATTTGCATAACTACTGCCGGAATCAAGAAATTAGACATTTATAGATTTTGCTAACGGGAGACTAAATCGGTTATATTTAGAATTGTGCCCTTAAGTTCGAAAGAATTCCTACCTCCCTAACGGAAACCCCTTTGGATAATACATGAACCTAAGTGTTAAAATCATTTTGGTACAACTAATTTATATGTGGCATATTCTTTTGGCATAAGATTTACTTTTGAGATGTAAAGGGATTCCAACATCCATCCATCCATTTATTCATTCATTCATACGGCTGTGCCCGTTTTATAAATTCAACAAAGGGGGATAGAACAAAGTGAAATATGAGCTGGGAATTTTATTGTAATTAATTAATCCGTTTAGACCTGCATCCTTGGCTACTGTTGCCGTTTTCAACACCCCAAACATCAACACAATTGAGTATGTATAGGTATGTTTGTATGTATGCGTGTGCCGTGTTGAGCAGCACATTCTCTGATGAAGTGTGCTTATGAGTTATGTTTTCCCCGTGGCCAAATTATAAGTGCACACGTATCCAAATGGCTGGATTAATGTGTTGTAATTAGCATAACCAAACAAAATTATTAATATAAAATCTGGATTTTAATTATAATTCTGTGAAAAATTATATGAAATAAAATAGGTTGGAACATATTATTTGCCCATGTAAACGAAATGTTAAGATTAGTCAAATTTTTTCAATTATGTGGCTCATAATTTTATTAAGACATAATTTTCTTCAAATTTAATCACACTTTAGGGTATAATTTCTGATGATATATTTGCGTCTCCACCATACATGGCATCTCAGTTGGTATCTCATATATTTTACACTTTGAAGGTCATTCGTCAGAGATTTCAATAACCTAATTTTGTTATACTTTTGTATTTAACTCAAAAAATGAAGAAAACTGTTATTTCTGGCTTCATGTTTGGACCCAATGAAATGTGAATAATATATTGATAAAATATGTACATCACACACTTTGCATATAAAATAAAAACTTGAGATAATTTGGGCAAACATGAACTTTATGTTTTACTTGATTTCCACTGCACACATTTAATTTCAATACCATTATTTGAAATGCGAAATGGCATAATTGCTAGACAAAAAAAAAAAAAAACAAAAATTCTGTTGACAAAATTACATCGATTACAAGTTTTTGACAAAAATTTGAATTTTTAAGCTGTCTTCCTAGCGGTTTTTATTTATTACTACAGGGTGTGCCATATGAGTGTTGGCGATTTAATTCTTCAATTTCTCGGCAACGCGCGGCGCGGGGTGGCGGGTGGATATGTTATTCGCTGCGCCGCTTCCTGGAAATTTAGTCGCCATGGAGCTGTACACGGGAGTGCAGTGTGCATTTTGTGTCCGAGCGTATTACGAAAACAATAAATCAGTGATTACTGCACGACGTTTGTATCGGCATGAACACGGTTTACACGATTTAAGTGAAATTCCAAGCGCCAATGTGATACGAAAATGGATCAGAATGTTCGAAACAACCGGCTCAACAGTACCAATTACGGTTCGTGGTCGCCCAGTTTCTGCAAGATCAGCCGGCATTGTGGAGCGTGTTCGCGTTTCAGTTCAGCGAAATCCGCAACAACAGAGCGAACAATTATTGCAACATGCTAGCAGACTTTTTGGTGCCAGCTTTGCAAGAACTTCAAGGCAATACCTCGAGGATGTGGTTTCAACAGGATGGGGCCGCATGTCATACGGCTAGGGTATCCATAGAGCTGCTGAAAAATGTTTTTCCTGGAAAACTCATTTCGAAAAGGGGGGATATTGAATGGCCCCCACGTAGCCCCGATCTCTCTCCATGCGATTATTTTCTATGGGGCTACCTCAAATCGGTAGTCTACGAGAATAATCCGACCAATTTAGAGCAGTTGTAGAGGAACATTATTCAGGAAAGTAACAAAATACCGAGAACAACTTTTGAACGAGTTTTCCAAAATTTTCGACTTCGGTTCCAAGAGTGTCAGGCAGCCGAGGGAAGCCATTTGGACAACATTATTTTTAAGTCTTAAAAATTCCCATGCTTCTACTTTTTAAAAATACAAATATATTTTTTTTATGTTTCGTAGTTTTTTTTTAATTGAATATTTAAACCGCCAACACCCTTTTGGCCCACCCTGTATATTATTATCTGAATACTACAGGAGCTAAGCCCAAAATTGAAACGCTTAAAGAATTATGATGTCTAAAAGTTTCAATTTGTATAAACTTTTAAATAGACAACGCGATCTTTTATTGCTAGAAAAAAAAAACAAAAAAACGAAATTCTGTTCACAAAATTGCATCGATTTCTTAATGAAATTTAGAATGGTTTACTTAATTACGAAACTGTAGACAAATAATTACAAGTTTTTGACAAAAATTTTAAGCTGTCTTCCTAGCGCTTTTTATTGATTATTATATTATTATCTGAACACTACAAGAAGTAAGTTCAAAATTGAAATGCTTTAAGAATTATGATGTCTAAAAGTTTCAATTTGTATAAACTTTTAAGTAGATAACACGATCTATATCTAACGGCAGGGAAAGCAAAATTATGACTTTTATTTCCCATAAACTAAATGAAAAAATAACGTTTTTTGAAACAATGACATTTCGAAATGATTTTACTACTATATCCAACAAATAAGTCCAGTTTTCAATATAAATTACACGGATGTATCGAATCTTACAAAACTTCGCATTATAAATATTATCAGTGTTTGAGGTGCGTTCCATTTTATGCTAAGCAAATTTGTCATTGTGTACAATGGAAAAATTGAATTAAATATTCTGGTTACAAAATGGAATTTCGGCCGCGGAAACGTTAACAATGTTTCAATAGATTTTCGGTGAACAGACTTTGTGTGAGAGAATTGTTTACAAGTGCCGAAAACAGGACAAAAGTGGCTGAGATTGAGTTGAAGACGGGAATGCCACGAAATAACTTAAATCTCTACCGATAAAGGTACTGTCCAAAAAATTCAGGAATTAGTGCTCGATATCCATCTATTAATAATTGGGAACCTCACTGATGATGTTAACATTTTCAAAGAATCAATCAACTCAATTTTTTAAGGTTTTTGTGCCTCAGATTAGTCAAATCTCGATTGGCACCAAAAATAATAATCATTTTAAAAATACCGTCGCTTTAAAGTCTGTGATGAAACGCTATGTGACTACTAGCAAGTTGTAGAGCGCGTTATTATGTGAATGAGATTCGCACCCATCGTTTTAATCTGAAAACAACCAACCGAATGAGTGTAATGCCAAGGTTGAAGCAAGACCAACAACATCGCGTCAAATTTGCTCGAAACTCCAAATTATGCTTTTAGTTTTCTTTAATTATTCTGCTATTGTGCGTTACCAGACCAAGTATTCGACGAAGGATATTGGTTGAATGGTATATGACTTTTGTATGAAGATATCTGCAGAGAGAGAGAGAGAGAGAGATCATATTTATGGGCAAACAACTCATGATTTTTGCACTTCAATAATGCTCCATCTTATACCGCATTGGTTCTTCGTGATTTTTTCTCCAAAAATTCAATTAATAACTCTACACAACCATCTCCTCATTTGGCCCAGAACTGCAGCACTTCTAGCTTTTTTTCTAAATTCAAAACACCGTAGCCGAGCTACCGTTTAGTGTCTATGGAAAAGATTCAAAATGAATTACAACGCGTTTTGAAAGACACGTCGGATGATGAGTATTTCGCATATTTGCAGCTTTAGTGAAAATGTTGGCATTAGCGAATGAATTATTTTGAAGGCGATGAAAGAGGTTTAGATGACGAAAGAAATATTTCTTGAAAAGTAAATTGGCTTTACTTTTTTCACACCCCGGTATTTTGCCAATATTTTACCTTGAAATTCCTTTTAAACCGAAAATGTTTGATTAGAGGAACTCTATCTAACTAAACAAATTCGTTTGCTTTTAATGAATGAGACATAGGAGACAGTGAACTTGCATACATTTTATTTTTAAACTCGTAGAGTTTAACGATGATTCCAAACGATACAGTTTGAAAAGCATTAACCAGATATTTCGATTACTTGACTACTCGAAGTGTTCGTCACATACCTATACATCGAGGTGACCGCCGTTTAAATAATGATAGATGGCATCAGGCGATATTGAAGCTGAAAGCAATTTACTGGGCTTGTCAATTACTCGACTTCTTGAAGTGTTCGTCACACACATCGCGGTGATCGCCGCTTAAATAAAGATAGGTGATAGTATGCTGGATTAAACCCGCCATCATTCGAACGACAGTCGTGTGTACTATCAAGCCGTGGTCGGTCATTTAAGTAGTCATGGTATATAGCAAAGCTGTTAGTGTTGTTCTACAAAATGTGACTTCTGCTTTCCTTAAATAGAATTAAGAAGTAATAGACTTATGGAACAATCAATCTCAAAAATGTACATTTAACCTTTTTTATTTTCATTCATTCCTTAATGGCAGAAGGATAATGATGGCAAAAATGCAGACAAATTATTTTTCAATTATTGAAAAATTATCACGAATTTGGTGCTCGAATGTCAATTAAAATGCGTTTTCTTCATTCGCATTTAGTTTTTTTTTTTCACAAAACCAGGGTGCGATGAGCGACGAACAAGGAGGGCGTGTTCACTAACATTTAATGAAAATTGAAAGAAATTATCAAGGATTTTGGGACAAAAGCATGTTGCGAGACTATTGCTGGCGTCTAATACGAGAAACGGAACCAACAAAATACAAACGACGTTCAAATAATGCCATTCACTTTTGAAAATTCTTTGATTTTTTAATAAACTAATGATTTTTTATGTAAGAAACGAAATACATTTTTTTTTTGTATCCCAAAAGCCTGACGTGATAGAGAAAAACCATTTACAGATTCGAATTCAGCCCACCAAATTACCTTAGGAAAGATATTTCGTTGCTTCAGTCCAAAACTGTGTTGGCTAGTGTTATTTATTTAACACAATATTTTCAAAAATCTACTGTGATCTTTAGCTTAAAATACAATTTTCCCACTCTAGTTGTTCATTTCTTTAGATGGCGTGTGATTGATTAATAACGACCATCAATGTTTTCTTTATTAAATCTAATGCATTTATCATGCTAATGCATGTTATACATATTTTGTTTCATTCGCTTCAGTTGTTTTTCAAAAGTTGTTCAAAAAATTATTTTCAATCCAGCAAAGAAGCAACCCACTTCAAACTACAAATCTCGAAATATAATACTTAAAGCGCATCTAGTAATAAATTTCAGTGTAACTAAAAACTTTACACCCACAATCTACCACCTCCCACCCTCATATTGAAAATGACTTAACGTTAAATACTTTGCGATGGCATTTAAAAAGTTTGCATGTAGATGTGTCTTCTAAAACACGTAGCTTCTCCGTGGGCATAAGTCTATGTGTATGTGTGTGTGTGTATGGGTTGCTGAAGCAATCAGTATTTATGTGATAGCGTTTTTAGCTACGAACAAAAGTCAGGAGGAACGCGGTATGTGGAACAGAAAAAAAATCTTAAAAGTCACATCACACGTTATTTTGGAAAACACTGAACACTTGTGTGTGCACGATATTTTATATGCTTTGGCCCTAAAAATTTAGGTCATCAACAGGAAATGCAGCTAATTTTTCTTACAACATTGCATCTTTTTTGTTTGTAGTTTTTATTTTTTTGCTGCTTACCGAAATTTACCATGTTTGGAGAGCACGAAGTAATCGACGTGCAAGTTGCAAAAAGTGGAATCCCTAGCATTTCCGTGCAAATATGTAAGAAATAGTCGAAGGCAGCATCTTAGACGAAAAACAATGTGTTGTAAAAAATTCAACATATGTTAAGGCGACAACAATACTATTCACCGTAGTTGCAGCAATAGTTACTGGCAGGAATAGTGCTTAGAAGGATGAGGGGCAAGACATTAGCAAATCTGAGCATAGTATAGGAAGTAGTAAATTTGGATTTGGAACAATAGATGTGCCTTATGTTGTATGTGTACTCTACTAAAAGGTAACTAAGAGTAGAACGTTGTAAGCTGCTTTAAAGTTAAGATTTGATAGATTTTTTTTTTCTTCCACTCAAATTTTATGCTGTCACCTTATAATTGTAGATAACATTATAAGAGTATTTTTCATTATTTGAGAAATAAGATAACTAACTTCTAGTCAGAAATCCAATTAACCCGAATGCTTTGAATTTTAATAAATTAGCCAGAATTTATTTAATATATTAAATTGAAGAACAAGTTGAAAACATAACGTTATTCCTAATCACTGTTTTTGGCAATAGGCATGAAAAAGATGCCCAAAGTTTTTAAAATCTCATAAACTTCTTTCCTTAACAACGTTTTTTAAGAGTTTAATATGTTCACTAAAATATGTCCTTAAAAACAATTTACAACTTGGATAAGAATTATGTTATATTCAGTCAATATCGACCACAAAACATTTTTAATGCTTTTTAAAACGATTTTAGAAGTTTAATATGTTCACTAAAATATATAAAAACAATTTACAACTTGGATAAGATTTATGTTACAGTCAGCCAATATCGACCACAAAACATCTTTATGTTTTTTAAAACATTTTTTGGAAGTTTAATAAGTTTACTAAAATATATAAAAACAATTTACAACTTAGATAGGGATTATGTTATAGTCGGTCAATATCGACCATACAACATCCTTAATGTTCCGTTCAGAAACAGATCTAAAAGAAATATTTGTGCATCATTTAACTTAACTTATTTCGTTATAAGACATACTTCATACTAATGGTGGACCTGAAAACTTGCATCGAGGGGGGAGAATTTTTTAAAAACCATTTTCTGGTATTAACCACGATGTAAATCAAAAATGTAAGAAGAGGCCGTTAAAACTTTGGTTGCGGAAATCTTTGAACTTAAACTCGGTTCTATATCAAACATTAGCGTGACCAGCTAAATTCTACGTATTAAATATAATCACTTTCGCATAGAATTTGCAAAGGTAATAAAACCAAACTTGTTGTCTCCGGGTAAATAAATATGATTGATTTTCGATAACAGTCGACTCTGACACAACTAAATTCATACGTACCAAACATAAACCTACGAGTATTCAAACTAAAGAATAAGTGGTTTTTATACTTGTGTGGTCTATTTTTGGGTAGACGCTATACGAAGACATACACCGAAATGTCCCAGTTTGTATAGATTTGTATATATAAGCAAAATAAGATAAAAATCCGACCAAATATGTGGCTTTAACAAACTCTTATTGCCATTGCCAAGTCTTCATTTTTGGATCCAACAAAATATATTTGGACAGAGGTATATCCTCAAGTAGATTCAACAAGTTATTCTGGGTCAATCGGCGTTTGTTTTGTAGAACCTTAACTCAATATATCTGTGTGTACAAACATCAATGCCAGCTCGACATATGAAGTACTACACTGCGGTGTACTGGAGGAAAAAAATTGCTCTCTCCGACACTATTTAGCAGAATCCTTTTTAATAATGGTCACAATGTAATTAAAACGTAGCTGCAAAAAATGATCATGTCTTCGAAGTTCTGTGCGCATAGTTGTAGCAAGGGGGGGAGGGAACTTAGCCACTCAATTTGGTACAAACTCGAAAGGAGAAAATTGCTTTAATGCAAATTTTAATTACATTTTTCCATACAAAAATTCCAATTTCGTTTTAATCGAAACTACATGTTTTCATGTGATAATCTTCCAAGGAACACATAAAAAGTTATCACTATTTATAAATTGATTAATGAACGAAAAACCAGGTAGGATTGTCAGAAGAATGTACCAAAAATCGTAACTCTTCACCAAAAATATGCTAAAGACGTAACATATTCGATGCATCGAATATAGCCACTCTATTCGGTACAAACGCGAGAGGAGATAAATTACTTTAATGCGAATTTAAATTATATCTTTCCATACAAAAATTCCAAATTCGTTTTAGTCAAAACTATATGTTTTCATAGGATATTCTTTCGAGAAACACATTTAAAGTAACTATTTACTATTTATAAATTGATTAATGAACGAGAGACCAGATTGGTTTGGCGGAAAAATGCACAAAAAATCGTGATTCTTCACTAAAAATATGCTAAACACGCAAAGTAGACGATGCGCGCGATCTATGGCAAGCCTGTGCTAAATATACAAAATTTTGCTATTTTACTTCCCTTATATCGAAGAAATTTCCTATATAAAGGACAGTGTATTTTAAAGCGGCCCTAAGAATGCATAGGACCTGGCTTTCAGTGTTCGTGAACCTTGCCATTTTTAAATCCCTCCTTGAACATAGCTGTATTTAACTAACTTGCTTGAATATCGATTTACTTTGCAAGGCTTTTTAAATATTTGGTTGCCCATTTAGTAATTTCAAAACCAGCTGTCAACTGTTAAATATCTGTCATCTGAAATACTATTAATTTAGCAAAATGTTTGCCATTTACGAATACTGATCGTTCAACAACCGAAGAACGCGTTAAAATAGCAAAAACTTTCTTTCAATTGAACAAAATCTTCTTCAGAGATAAAGCTCATTTCTCACTCGGCGGTTCCGTCAACAAGGAATTTTTATGTATTCCTATGTATTATTTAGAGTTACTTTTGAAATCACATAAATTGTATACCGAAACTTAATCTTTTCCCTGCAATTTCTAATTGGTGGGCTGCTGTAACTTCAACATTTGTTCATTAAATTAGGTGAGCAACTAAGTTTCCGCTGTTTGCCAATAGATAGCGCCAGCTGTAAGTGCTAGTCGATTCTGCCATAACTTAAACGTTATGAACCAAACTTAGGCATATGGTAAACATACCGCATCTACACAAAAGTGATTTTCTTTTGACGTCATATTCTTCTGGTTGTCCGAATATGTATGATTTTCGCTACAGCAATTGTTCATAGGTGAAAAAGCGATCCTCAACATCCCTCGGCTTGAATTCATAAGGAACCCAAGTTTCTTGGCTTTGAATCATTCCCAACGCATGCAATCACTTGACAAGCAAGCTCTACTTGCGTTTGATATGGATCTCCATTAAGCAATGCCGTCAATTCTGTGACTTCGAAGATTTTTCGTCTTTATTCACGCGAACGGTCGTCAACATCAAAATCGCCGTCTTTAAAGCGGCGGAACCAATCTCGACACGTTGTTTCACTTAAAGCAGCATTTCCGTAAACGTTTTGAATCTCTCGATGAACTTTAGACGCTGTTTTCTTCGATTAAAGAAGAAAATCTATACTTCCCTCGTATGACGATTATTTGGCTCACATTCATAGATATTCACACAATCAAAAGAATATGACGTCAAAAGAAAATCACTATTGTGTCGGGGCTATATTTTTGCCATATGCCTAAGTTTGGCTCATGATATTAAGGTTATAGCATAATCGACTAGTACCTACAGGTGGCGCCATCTGTTGGCAAACAGCGGGAACTTAGTTGCGTACTTAATATTTTATGATATGGATGATAATATCTGATGTTTTGTAACTTTTTATTTGAAGAGGTGATGCAAATATCTTTACATTGAAAACATATCCTGTAACTGTCATTTGGGTATTTGCTTTTAAAAATTTGTCTGTCTCAAATTTTCTTTTTTTTTTGCATTGGTGAGTAATTTGAAAAAAATCGAGCTCATGCAATTATAAGAACAAAATTTACGGAGGAAGTAGAAAACATTTTTGAAAACTTTTTAAGCTGTTTTGGGGAAAATTATTAAATGAAATCGTATCTAAAGATTCATATAATCATTGAAATATGCATTTTATGCAGTACCCTTGCAGTATGTCGAGAGATCTCTATAACTAGGTGTCAGCCGCCAAAGTCTAGCACATGAATTTTGAAATGCTACATTTTAAATATAAAAATCTTGTCAGGATTTCTAAAGTGTTGGCAAATTTTAAATATCTATGTCGCCGAAAGAAGACAATTTTACGTATTTTAAAAAGGCATATAAAGGCATATAAAGTTTGATAAGTATGATAAAAAATGATTTTCATCGTTATATGATTTTTCAAATGTTCTTCATTGAACCACCACTGCTGTTTCAGCATATCCACTTTGACTGAAACATTGTGGGCACCATGCTAAATTCGTCCTCACTTACTTTCCCCCGGTACATCTCTCCACAATGACTTTAAGAGATTTATTAGTGTGTTGGTACAGCCCTTCAAATTTGGGTTTTACCTTTATTTTGTTTTGGGTTTTTTGTTTTCAATATTTGGCGTATTAAAACACTCTTTTAGTTGTGCTCAGTTTTTTTATTTGCTTGTTTCTTCCTTGTTTTTTGCGACAAACAAAATGTTTTATGTCTTGCATGTCGTTGCAAGTAATCGTGGCAATGATTGTGCCATTACTGGAGGCAAGGATACTTATAATAGTTATACTTAGCTATACCATAAAGATGCATTTCTGTATTTATGTGCGTGTATGTGTGAGCGCCGAAACAGGAAAGACTTAGGTTGTTTTAAAAGCTTTAGCATTTCCGGTGATTTATACATTTTATGGCTATAAAATTCAACATTTTATTTTATTTTTCTTCGTCCAATTTTTTTTTTTTTTTTTTGCTGCATAAAGTGAATTCCATGCAGGTCCGTGCCCACACACTAAATGAGCTACGTAACAGATGAGTCGCAAGTGCTAAAAAGGTATAAGGAGGTGGAGCCAAGTACGTTAGACAAGTGTAATAGTAATAATGTCTATGCCAAAGCAGGACACAATCGTCTTTAAGGCAAAGGCGAAGTTTAATGTTTCGCCACTACGTTAGTTTTTACTTAAGTTTTATTTGGTTGTTGGCATTTTCTAAATCTTCATAAAGGCGTACTTAATTCTAAGATTGTAGGGTGATTGTTCATCTCTAAATTAGGGCTTAACTTGCGGATATGTTAAAGAATCAACAGGTTTTTGAATATACAAACGCCATTGATATATCTGCACGTTAAATCCTGTTAAAAGAACTACAAGGTTTTAATGTAGGGAATTTCTTGAACAATTAATTAAATTATTTTCCAATCAAAACCTATATCATTACGCAGAATGTGTTTCGCTGACTGTTTAAACCATAACCTTTTCGTGAACAGAACAAACTATCAATTTTTATTGCAATTGAATCTTATTTAAAAAAAAATGATTTTATGATGATTTCCTACAGCACCGCCAACAAACCGCCAATAAAGAAACATCAAATCCAAACATATTAACAACTTCAAAGGGCAAAAGATATAAAGAAAGTTCAACAGCTGCAAAATCTATAATTTTTTAATTTCTTATAAAGAAAATATCGTGTGAAAGCTGCTTTAGTTTTAGATTTTTTTTTTAAATTTTTTTTATTTTAAAAGTCGAAAAACAATCACTTCTTAATTCAATTTGATTCTCCATCAAAACTTTTTGAAACATAAATAAAAGATGAAATAAAATTATAATTCTATTTGCGTGGAGTTTCCCTCCGTAAAGGTCTTGTGCCAACTTTTGCATTGAAATCGTTTGCATTTGCACGAACTTGTTTGTCATAACATTTGGCTTGGTGAAAAAATTACATTCAATCAAGAAAAATGAATATTTTACTATTGATGAGGAAACTACATAAAACGATTGAATTCATTCATGGCCGTCGTCGTCAGAATGCCAATGATTATTCATATTGAGGCGTATGTTCCAGTAGGAATTTTATGACAGATGTTACGATTGTGAAACTGCTTTGATAATTTTCGATCAGATTAAAGCTTTTGCACATTCGATAATAGATTGCGCTCATGGGTGGTGAGGTTGGTGTAGCGGATCCCGCAGTGAATGCTTTATTATCATACGTGGAACACAAAATTATATGAAATATGAAATTATATATTTAGGTGTGCACCTAAGTTCCCGCTATTTGCCAAAAGATGGCGCCAGCTGTAATTGCTAGTCGATTCTGCCATTACCTAAACCTCATGAGCCAAGCTTAAGCATATGGTTAACATACCGCCTTGACGCAATAGTGATATTCTTTCCATGTCATATTCTTTTGGTTGTGTGAACATGTATAATTTTGTGGCAAATAATCGTCATATGCTGGAAGTATTGATTTTCTTCTTGCAATACAAGAAAACGGCAGGTAAAGCTCATCGAGAGCTTGAAAACGTTAACGGAGATGCTGCTCTAAGTGAAACAACGTGTCGAGATTGGTTCCTTCTCTTTAAAGACCATGATTTTGATGTTGACGACCTTTCGTGTGAAGGAAGACCAAAAACCTTGATGGAGAACCGTGTCAAACTTAGGTAGAGCTCGCTTCAATATTAGGAGTTACCCGCCAAGCGATTGCATGCGCTGAGAGTGATTCAAAAGCAAGGAACTTGGGTGCCTTATGAGTTGAAGCCAAGGGACGTTGAGCGTTGTTTTTTCGCCTGTGAGCAACTGCTTCAGCGACAAAAATGCAAGGGGTTTCTTCACCGCATTGTAACGAGTAATGGAAAATGGATACATTACAGCAATTCAAAGAAAAGGAGGTCATAGGAGCTAGTCGGGTATGCTTCTACGTCGTCCCCACATTTCGACACATATAGAATATTTGACTTTGAACAATATTTCCACAGGTTTTGCCGCCTGGGTGCCGGGTTTCATAAATTTCCTGGACACCCTCTCTTCTTTATGACAGTTTCGGTAAATAAATTCCGAAAATTAGATAATTTCTTTAGAAATTTTTGAATTTTGACAATGTAAATACCAGATTTCAATGTTAGTTAAGATATTCCCACACTGGTATATATAAATAGCTTTTATATATCAGGCTCAAACCATGTACCCGAAATCTTACATATTTACTTACTTAGATGGCAACTAAAAAAGACATACATAGTGGCGCATCAATTGTGCTGCAATAAGAAAATCAAACAATTTTTTTAACAATGTATTTTAATTTTTTTTTATTTTATAAAAGTTTGAATTTTATTTTATATAACTAATTGGATTTGAAGATGATAGACCGTAAATGTCTTCCCTGATCAAAAAATCATTAATTGCAGGATCGCCTCTACTGTTGAATTAATGAACTGCTATAATTCAGTCAAATTCGTTGGCTTCGCATTGTACACTCTTGCTTGTCATAATCCCATAACAAAAAGTCTGGTGTAGTCAGGTCAGGTGACCATGCGAGCCAGCGGAATTTGAAGTTTCAGGACATTCATTTGTTTGCGTTGGAGCTCTGTCATAACCGATCGAGTTATATATGCAGTTGTTCCTTCCTTCTAGAACAAAATACTGTTGAAATAGATGCGCCTTCAGCGCAGTTTAAGTTAAAAAAGCTCCTTTAACATCTTTAAATAACAGACTCCATTGACAGTAAGGTGTTGGCAGTAGTACAATTCGTGCCCCATCCTTTATGTTGATGCAAAATCTCAACGCTTTAGCTTCTTCGCTTCAACAACTAAGGACTTCAACCAACACGCGGACCGATGGACATGCTTAAAGTGATAGACTTTAGGGCGTCCAATGTGCGTATTTGTTATGGCTGTAAACGAAATGAAGAATTTGTACAATAACAACAAAAACCCTTTCTCAATTTTTGCATTGAAATTTGAACATGTCCTTAACAAAACTTTTTAAAATTTATTAGTAAATCGATAAATACATTTCCGGAACGCTTTTCGACAGAAAAGTTTGTCTAAATAAATTTTTTTCTCGATATAAAAGGACAGTACTTAATTCACAATTTTTGGGCTAAACATCATAAGTTTTTAAATTTTTCAAAACTGACATTGCTTCTACGAAACATAATGTCTCGATATCTTCTAAACCATTCATAATTGGCCAGTGAATCGTCTTTCGTATATAAAACTAACAAGATGGGAATAAGCCTCATCACTGAAAATGATTTTATCGGCAAAATCAGCATTTTCATGTTATCTCTCCAATACCCATTTAACGAACTCCCTTCGCTGTCCATGGTCAGCTGGCCTCAGTTCCTGAGTCAATTGAACTTTGTATGCATGAAGATGCAAATCTTTCGTCAAAATTCGCTGCATAATGGATTTGGAGACACCAATTTACTGAGCTCGGTGTCGAATTGAGGTGGATGGAGTTTGAGCGACATCATCACGTACAGCTGCGATATTTTCGGTCGATCGACCTGGTCGAAGGCGCGTTGTTGCCTTTACGTCACTAACAGACCCAGTTTTGGCAAATGTATCCATTAATCTCTTTACAGTTGACTCTTTTGCAGCATTATTGTGACCCCAAATTGATCGCAATTTGCGAACTGTAGCCGCAAAATTTTCACCATTTTGGTAAAACAATTTCACAATAAGAATGCGTTGTTCATTCGTGTAGCGCTCCATTTTTACTAACCTCGTACTTCCTACTAGCAAACAGTAACAATTGTTCAAATTTCAAACAATGACAATTCGAATGGCGCCAAATTTAAATCTTTCGTTCTTGTTGGGACACCCTTTAAAATTTATTCCCTATCTGCCAATTAGTTTGTTTGCAATTCTCCATTTGTTGAGATCACTTTAAACATGTTTTGGAATTTTTATAATGGAATAAGAATTTGTGTCAAACTTTTTTATTGCAAGCAAAATTTCGAATGCCTAATCGCCTAAGTGTTAGACTTACGGTGAATTAATTTTAAGTGGTATTCAAAAGTTGACAAAATATGGTGAAAGATTTGGCTCGTCTGATTTACCAACGTCTTCAGCTGATATAGTTAAGGAAATGTGGAGTGAAAAATCATCATTTAAGTTTGAGGATGATAGACCTCTAAGCTTTCTGCGTCTCATAAATCATTTGACACGATTGTTTGGATATAAATCGCGTTGTCGCCTGACTAGTTCCGTAGGACTTGAATTTTTTTTTTTTTTCAAAAACTCAAACGAGTAAAATTTAATGAAGACATAGTAGAACGGAACAATTCCGATATCACTTTCTTAAAACGCATTATTATTAGTGATTTGGTAAGGGTTTACGTGCTTGATATGCAAACTAGTCAACAAATTTTGGATTAGCGTATTCCAAACGATTCAAAATCACAAGACCGAGATAATCAAAGAAACTCGAAACTCTTGCCAATAAGTCAGACTGTGGGCGTTATGTAGTGTTCGAAAGCAAATTCGAGTAAGAAATCCAGCATTGTGGAGATAAACTTTATGTATTTTGCACTACAATAGCATGTCATCTCACAATCTATCCTTGGGAGCGAATTTGAGGCCAAGGATTGAACAAATATGATCCAACAACCAAAGTATTTACTTGGTACTGAATATTACTCTTTCTAAAACTTAAATTACTGCTTCGAAAAACCCGGTTTCAGGCAATAAAAGATATAAAAGAGAAAGACTGCTGCAGTCTAGGCGCAAAGAGACTGCAGTAGTCTTTCAAAAAAACTTCGTTCGCAAAAATTTTTGATAATTGTAACAATAAATATTTAGTATTTCATTGATTAATCCGCCATAGTTTTTTGACAAAATGTCCTGGGAAGAGTACACTTCTAACCTTTTTATTTTTGTTTTTTTTTTTGGTTTTGCACCACAACTATATGATCAGAAAGTGCTTGGAAGAAATGTGAATATTTTAAAAAAAATTTCATAATCGACCGATATATATTTTGTTGAATAAATTTCCGTTACATACATCAGGTATTAATCAATAAATTATGGACAGCATATGGTGTGTACAGCACAAATGTATTCAACCTAAATTCCTTATAGAACAACGCCTTCGATATGTACTTTGGTTATACACAATTATTTGTTTGTTAACTTTAACTGAAACATTTTGTGCAAATTTTTAATTTGCTTGAAATACCCAACATCTAAAGAGTCTATAAAAATTACAAACGTTGCATAAATAAATTTTAGTTATGTTATCAACCAAGCCCGGTTACCATTGAAAATAATTTAATAGCATTTACAGACGTATGAATTTATTGCCCCTGAGCCATCATCAACTATTCCATGCATGCATTTTTCACACAAAAGAAAATCTAAATGTTTTGAGCAAATACAAAAAAAAAACCAAATTGTTTTTATTGATGTCCTCAAGCCAAAATAAAACAATAACAAATAAAAATTGAACAATACAATGAAAGTCAAACAATAGTTAGCCTTATCGATTGAACTGAACATTTAAAATATTTAAAAAGGAGCGAATATTTAATAAACCAATAAACAAAATTTAAGTAAAAATAAATTTTTCTACAACTCAAAATGACACCCTAATGCACATACAGAAATTCATGCGGAAAAAAATTATATTTTTATTTGCTTCGACCTCTTTCACAGCTCTTTGTTTGTGTACAGTTTAAGTTCATAAGTAGTTAACAGAGGTCGTTGCGCTTCTAGACAAATATAAGTAAGACTGTGTAAATGTCTTACACATCATTTTCATTGTGTTTCCCCTCATATATCTCAGTTTAATGTACAAAGATATTGTACTAAAAGTGCTCATAGACACTTCACTAACTTATGATGATTACATCATTTAGAGTTCAATAAAATCATACTGAAATTGAGAAGTTTTGCAGCACAAAAACATCAATATTTTTCAAGGATTTTTTGTCTTAAAGGAATAACAAAAAAAAAAACAGTTTTACCTACAACATGCGGAAATCTGAAATAAAAAATTGCTATTATGTATCCATTGAACTTTAAATTGTTTTCCAATTGCCAGCTAAAAGAAGAATTATACTTTTTATGGCATTGCACGTAAAAGGAAATGGATTCGAAGTCTATGGACTGTAGGCAAAGAATTTTAATTGGTTTTATGTTCTGTTTTGCAATATCAATAATTTGCCATAAAATAAGGAAACAAATTATAATTTCTCTTTGATAGTATTTTAATTGATGCTGTTTTATTTTTCAATTTTATAATAATTGCATACATAGCAAACACAAAGAAATCATAGAGCTACAGTGAAAGAGCGCCCAGTGGGTTCACAGATAAAATTTTACAAAGTCAATGAATGTGGATAGTCCACTTCTGAGCAAAGCAAGCACAGTAATGTGATTTTTCCCCCCTTAATTGTTAGCCTGAGGATCCGGCGAGTGAGTTTCTTTACTCCTCGTGATAATACAGAGACTAAAATTATAATTTAAAATGGAAAATAAAAAGAAATATCCCTTAAAGCTGCATCATGTTTATGTATTTGTGTAATGCTGTTGCAGCAGCAGGTAAAGTGATTCATAATGTAATGCGGCATACTAAAAGTATGGATTTTTTCATCGCTGCGAGAGTCCTGATGCTTCTAAGTACATTAAAAAACAAAGAACATAAGTAATCTACTCTCAGTTCACTTTGTGAAGCTAATGAATCGATGTAATACAATATATAGTAATACTTGTACTATGTAATCTCATAGATAAAGCTACTAATAGCAATGATGTAAAGAGAACAAACCATTCCATTAAATATACTCCAGATGAAACTACACCTAAACTGAATATGAAATGACTTACTTTACGTCCTCTGAAAAATGACATGGAAAACACAAGAAAAAAAAAAAACAGGTAAAATGAAATGGCAGCAAAATAGGGAATGAATTGATAAGAAAAAATGAGATTCTTCAAATTTTGCTAATTTTCTTCAATTTAATACCATTTGAGAATAAGCAAGTATAAATCGTTATTTATAATCCCAAGTATGCCGGTTTTATCAGAGATGGAGAGTTTGTTATGGCATCACTTATAATGTATTTAACTCGAAATATGACTAATTTTAGACATGTAGTTATATTTGTGTATAAACCTCCAAGTTTACATATACTTACTTTTAAATTTAATGAAATAATTTTGCAGTTTATAAATAAAACGAATTAATATGAAATTTAAATATTGTAAAAGACAACGTTTTTATTTAAATTATCTGAAAACTAATCTATCGCTAAATATCCCAATTACAATTGTAATCTGAAGAAAATATGAAAAAAGGAAAATAGAAAACACAATATTACCAGCAAAGTTGCTGATTCAAAATCAACCTCTTTTGCAGCACAACTCGCATGTTGAGCGTCTTAACCTCACAAAATAAACATATTGAATTAACTCTAATTCATTTGCATTTTTTCCATGTCTTCCTCTCTTTATATATTTTATATATATTACATCTTAAATTTAATTATTTAATTTCTCAACTCTGAGAAATTATGCAATTATTCTAAATCCGCCAATTCCTTAGCCCAGAACTTAATTAATTAACTCCAAACCCATATAAATTTCACTATCTCTCTACTAAGTTGCATTACAACAACACCGCCAGAGATTAAACCTGGATTAATCTCTTAGCAAAACCTTTACAATTTGTATCCTTTTGCCCTGAAATCTTGACACCGGAAAGATGTCATGTGCTTGAAGAATATCGATATGGTACATATAGGTACGAGTACATTCTATGATGCGAATACTATTGGCTTCCTAAGTTATAATGACGTAAGATAATTAAATCCGAATTTTATCTATTTTTTGGTGTCAAAAGTAAAGTTAAATAAACACACGCATTACTTTATAATCATTTCGATGAAACTTTTATTACATTATATTGCTTGGACCTTACCGTTTTAAAATGCAATATCATATGACCGCCTATAGATAGGTTGCAACAGTGAATCCTTTGTGGTAGTTCTCGACCACTTTTTCTTACGTTTCGGGTTGTAGCTCTGCGATAGCATCACGTGTTCGAAATTTTTTAATTGTAAAAATTTCTTGATAATTTCAATTCAATTCGTTAGAATCTAAACGTCCCGTATTTCGGCATTAAACAATGTTTCGATTTTTCCTTATAAGTAAGTCCAATTTATTTGTTCGTTTATATATAAAAAAAAGAAACACTTTATTTAATGTAGAAGATTAGCAAAGACCAGTTTTAATTTGTTAGCTGCTCAGTTATACATTATAGAGTGTCCCAACAAAAACGCTAGATTAAAATGACTGATGCAGCAATTGAGTTGTTTCTCTGGCTGTATGACATGCAACGCCGTCTTGTTGAAACCACATGCCTCCCACATTCATTTATTCAATTCTAGGCACGAAAAAACTGGTTATCATTTCACGATAGCGAACACCATTGACTGTTTGCCCTTGACATGTCACATTTTCATAAAAAAAAGGTCCAATGATTCCTCCAGCCCAAAATCCACACCACACAGTGACACGTTGAGGATGCATTTGCTTCTCGTGAATCATTCGAGGATTTTCCTCACCCCAAATGCGACAATTCTGCCTATTGACGAAGCCATCAAGTGGGAAATGGGCCTCGTCACTGAAGATGATTTTATCGGCAAAATCAGCATTTTCATGTTGTCTCTCTAATACCCAATTGACGAACTCCCTTCGCTGTCCATGGTCAGGTGGCTTCAGTTCCTGAGTCAATTGAACTTTGTGCATGAAGATGCAAATCTTTCGTCACAATTCGCTGTGGATTTGTGGATTTGAAGACACCAATTTGCTGAGCTCGTTGTCGAATTGAGGTGGATGGAATTTGAAAGACATCATCACGTACAGCTGCGACATTTTCGGTCGATCGACCTGGACGAAGGCGCGTCGTTGTCTTTACATCACTAACGCACCCAGTTTTGGGAAATTTGTTCATTAATCTCTTTACTGTTGACTCTTTTGGAGCATTATTGTGACCCCAATTTGCGAACTGTAGTCGCAAAACTTTTACCATTTTGGTAAAACAATTTCACAATGAGAATGCGTTGTTAATTCGTGTAGCGCTCCATTTTTACTAACCTCGTACCTTCTACTAGCAAACAATAAAAATTGTTCAAATGTCAAACAATGACACTTCGAATGGCGCCAAATTTAAATCTTGCGTTCTTGTTGGGACACTTATTGTTGGTGTTGTCAGTTCCGTGGTCTAAAAAAGCAAGAGTTTTAAAATCGCAAAAGCTTGAAGATTATAAAAGTAATCCGCTACATTGCAAGTCAAACACTGGGACCTCTGCTCAACGTCAGCGTTAATGCTCTCATTAGTCAAAAAAACAATAACTTAGTTAGTCGAGGCGTAAGTGTAATGTATTCAAAGCACAACTTCTTTTAGTGTCATCAACAACAACAACAATTTAGCCTTGATATGGATGGTCTGATTTGTATCAGGCGTTAAGACACCGGTAACTAAGAAAATACTTTGACAATGCTGAATATAGTTATAGGATCAAATTAAATGTTGACATAAAATTGTACAAATAATGATCATTGATCTACAAATTTGGAAAAAAAATTGACTCCAGAAACGAAGCGCGTTTTTTAACTAATCTGTGTGTGCTGAGTTCGAATAGGGCATAAAAATTGGGCTATCACGTCTTGTTCAGTTTTTTCGCATGCTGGCAGTACTGTAAAACGGTCAATACTGACACTCCAATTTTGCAATTATTAATTTGACACAATCCCACATTCATTCTTTATATTAGTAGCGTTTAAGCATGTCGGCATGTTGTGCAATATCAGACTCATTAAAATATGCATTTACATTATTTTGGTTTTGCTGTCAGAAACTTGAACAAACCGTGGACACCGACAATGTTTTGCAATAGTTGCAGAACTGTTTTGTACAAATGGTCAAATGGCAAGAAGAAGTTTCTCTGAAGTTTGCATATTTAATTTTCTTTATATACTTCTACAACGCCATCTTGTGCGCGTTTGAGGGATTCGATAGAAGATGTCGCAGAATGACTTTATGTAGATGATCTGTCGATTGTGCTGCTTGGTTGTAACAACCCATGAAAGCATCCAGTATACCGTAATGTACTCGTAATCTCCAAGGTTTTTTACGTAGAAGGCTTTTCCTAATACCTCCTACCAAATTCTATAAACTCGATCGCACGCTTAATATAAGAATTCGTTGTAAAAAACTTTTGTATACTCTCGTTTACATAGATATTCTCAAGGATTCTTTCAGCATGATAAAACACCTTCTGGTAAAATGCGGTGAAAAAGATGTTCGTCTAACAAAAATTCGATCATCAATTGCATCCTACTCCACATTGATATAGTCCGATAACGCGATTGAATAAATCGGTCTAGTAACCCACTACTATTACATTCTTTTGGAATCTCAAATAAAGAACTTTCAGTATAAGTTGGAAGTGAAATTGATATGTACCACACTTGAAAATTATCTCAACGTTTTGTCATGTTTTAAAGTGCCGTAGGCTAACAATCCGTAAGTCTTGGATTCAAATGGGTAGAAATGGTAAAATGCGGGGAGAAAGATGTTCGTCGAATAATTACTCGGTCATTAATTGTATCCTATTCCACACTGGGGTAGTCCGATAACGCGATTCCTTAAAGAAGGCAAAAATAAATCAGTCTAATAGCCCACTACTATTACATTCTTTTGGAATCCCAAATAAAGAACTTTCAGTATAAGTTGGAAGTGAAATTGACATGTGTCATACTTGAAGATTATCTTCAGGTGTTGTCATGCTTTAATGCGCCGTAGGCTAACAATCAGCAGGCCTTGGATTAAAATTGTAATGGACGAGAGACATCTTCTAAATCACTTGCTAATTCCATACTAACATTTGCTTGGAAGTTACGCTCATCTGCTAAGTTTCCTGTTCATGTCATTGATCGTAGTTGTCAACTATCACGCAGTATTCTAAACG
>JAHXMU010000351.1:158247-254820 GCA_019455685.1 Philornis downsi | reverse complement strand
AACATGAACTACTTGCTTATTCAATTTAAACGAATTTTGTCATGGCGCCGATAAAGATGTAAGCCTTAACTATCAATGGCCTCCTCGTTGCAAATATACGAGTATACTTGAAAATGTGCTTATTGGGCACACAATTTAATTTAGTAGGAATTTTAAGGGAAAATTGCGCAAATTTTGGCTTAGTTATGAGAAGTTCAAAACTTTGAGGAGAATAATTTATTTAAATATTTTATATTTAAATATTTTTACACTTTATTTTATATTTATTTATTTAAAATATTCATGTATTCTACAAGATAAGGCTATGGCTCAGTGTCGTTTAATTACCACCTGAGCTGAAAGTGAACACAAATCGCATTTTCGCTAGTAATATTTATCTACTCGTATGTATGAAGCGCAGCGTTTAGAGCTTTAATACAAAAAAATATCTGCCACAAATTAGCATAGAAGTAGTAAGTAAATCGCCACGGCAAGGAACGAAATACACCATGCTTTATTTTTACTTAAAAGAAATTAAATTTTAGTACTATGTTGGTTTTCGCGTTTACAGTCGATCTTCAATAGTGACACGTTTCCAGTTTTTAATCCGGTCTAAGATCATTTTTCTATCAACAATTGTGTCCGATGGATACATGCATAGATAAGAACTTGCAATAATTGTGGGCTTTACATTTAATGATTTTAAAACCGTCAATTTGTTATAGCTGTCAGCTGTTAAATACCTGTCATCTGAAGTGTTATTTATTTAGTGACGGATTGTCCATTTACGAATATGTATTGGTTAGCAACCGAAGATGGTATAAAAATAGTTAAAACTTAATAGAAAAGTTGTGATTCATTCAAACGTTGCCACTATTCGTGCATTAAGAGGTGATTAACGCACTCCCGAAAATATCGCTTCTGTTAGTGGAAGTGTGGCGTAGTTCGTATTGAAGGTTATGCACTGGATGATATGTGGTTTCAATAAGACGGTGTCACGATCTACACAACACGACCGAATTTGGATTTATTGCATGAGAAGTTTTCAGAGAGCATAATTACACGTTTTGGTGACATCAATTGTCCACCAATATTATGCGATTTGTCGCAGTTAGACTTTCTTTTTTGTGGGGCTACATCTAAGACGGTGTTTGCGTGAATAACCCCCAGATGTTGAAGCATTTGAAAACCAACATTTGTCAAGTTATCACCGACATACAGCCCGAAATGTGCAAAAAGGTGGTCAAAAATGACCTTAAAAAGATCCACTGCTGCAACCAATCCAGAGGCGATCTTTTGAATGGCATTGTATTTTGTATGCAATGGCGAGGTCCAAGCATTATAATGAAATAAAAATTTCATAGCTTTGTGTGTAGGAGAATCAATAATGGCTTGTGCTATTCGGTGGCAACATTTTCGAACCGGTGGGCAAAACTTCTCAATTGTTGTATGACATTATGGGACCTTAAGGTGGCGATGATGTTCGCTGAAGATGGTATTTTGGTGAATAACAAAATAGTTTCCGTCCAATCAGCTGTGTCAATATAATCAATTTCGCAACTTTTTGAGTTATATTTTATTAACAGTAATAAATAAATGCTAATAGAAAGACAATACTGAACCGGTTTAAGATCTAGGAACATATTATAATGCAATATTATGAATAAATTTTATTTTAAATTCAGCTATGTGCGACGGATTTCTCTGATTAAAGTTGAACAAAATTTTCTAAATTAAATCATCCACATTTCCAGTACACCGGGAGACGTTCATATACCAAATAATCGGCTTACAAACGCAAATATGATAAAATTTCATCATTATTGAATTTGTATTGCAACTACGACAGATACTAATATTGGACAACTACATACTCAATACCAATCAATTGTTTGAAAATTTGTTCTGTTACTATTATTTAATTGTAATAAAATGCCACAAACTATTCAAAATACTACCTATATACCATTTCCTATTGAAAATTGAAGCACTCTATCTACGTTCACGATCTTTATAAACTAACTTGAGTTTTCATATATATTTGAGAATAGTTGCCATTCATATTGAGGAACACTCTACCCAAACATGAGATGTTCCACATATAAATTGAAAAAATTTAAATCGAAATAAGATCTTAAAGTTATATTTAAATAAATTACAAATGAAAATGACATCTCACATCCGCATTTATAAGACTTCAAATGAAAAATAAAATTTTCCATTCATATTTGAGACAATGAAAAATGAAATGAAATTAGGAGTCTAACTTAGATGTTTGAAAGAAATACGAATGAAGTTTACAAAATTTCCACTGAAGATAGGGAAATCTACCCATAAACCTTACTAAAATTAAATGATAAAATTAAGAAAAAAATTTTATTTTTATTTTATTATGCTTTGATAGAGAAACCGCTTTGTTATGCTTTGATAGATTCCGAGTTTCGTTTCACGTAAGAAACAAATAAAACAAATAAAAATCAGATTCCTACATTTTGTAGAATCCGAAACGAGACTGAATTTTTCGGAAATAAAAATCAAAAATATTTAAAAAAAAAATCTAGTGAACGAAACCCAACGAAATGGTCCCCTGCACGTCCAGTAAAGCGACAATTAATTTTGTGGAAAAAACAATTCGCTGGTCTTAAAATATTGCAACTTGGTCTAAAATTACAGGGTGGCGCATCAATTGCACTACAATAAGAAATTTAAATAACTCTTTTTAATCAATGAATTTAATTTATACTTTATTGCATAAAAAATTCAATTTTGTTATATGGAACTAATTGGTTTTGAAGATGGTAGACCGTAAATGACCTCCATGCTCATTCACGCTTTTCGGCTCTTGATCAGAAAGTTATTCATTACGGGATCACCTCAAGTAGTGTTTTAAGGGAACTGATTCAATTCTTTTAAATTCATTGGTTTCGTTTTGTACACCTCTTGCTTGACATTTTTATGGGGTTATATAAAAAAGTCTGATGCAATCAGGTCAGGTGACTTTAAGTGCCTGGAGAAAGTGGAGTTTCTACATATTAATTTATTTGGGAATTTTCGTTGGAGCTCCGCCGTAACCGGTCTGGCTATGTCTACAATTGCTCCATTTTGCTGGAATCAAATGTTGTTGAAGTGGATATGTCTCCGGCACAGTTGTAGGTAGAAAAAACTGCTTCAACATCTTTAAATAACAGACCCCATTAACAGCCACCACCCTGTACAATGTGTAAAATATGCAATTCAACATTTAAATGTAAATTGTTTATATCAAAGCTAATATTTCTTGGAATCCCAGGCATGCCTACATGTATTAAAAAAGAAAACTATATTTTTTATGAATTTTTATAAAGTTGTGATTTAATATCGTTATAGAAGGGTAAAAATTGAAGAAAATTCCACGACAATGATATTGTCAATGATATATTCAACGATGTTGTCGCGGAATTTTCTTAAACTTTTGCTTTTCTATAAAGATATTAAGCCACAGCTTTATGCCTGGAATTCCAACAAAAATCAGTTTTGATACAATCTCGTCTCGGGAGTTGACCAAAATGACCAATTTTGAGAAAATGAGAAGTTCAGTATTTCGTTTCTTTGTCGCCAATTACGTCAAAGGATGAAGAAGTATAGAAATTTTATATAAGTGCTTCTGCGAAGAACTCTAATTACTTTCCTTACAGTATAAGGCAATATAATGCGTTCACAGCCTGACTGTGTGTCGAATTTAGTGACCTCGAGATAAAGTGGTCAAATTGGCTTTTTCCGAAAATTGAATCAAAAACACTGTTACAAGCGAATTTAAAACATGAATTGAGCTATCTGAATAAAAAGTTCTATATTGGTTTATTGAAACAAAACGTTAAAATCAGTTCGACAAAAGAAATTTAAGTTAAAATAAATAAATATTTCATTTTTGTTTGTTTATCCTGTAAGCATAAATCTTGGCTGTAGTTACATATCTTTCTTGCTTTGATTTACAAAATTTCATACAATATTTGATTGAAACTTCATATTAGAAACAATTTTTTACTTTTTGCTTTCATTCCTTTCATACCTGAGGTCTATTTAGAAACGTATGTTAATTCTATTTCTCTAGAAAATCATAACGAAACAGATATTTCGATTTGAGGATACAAAATGAAAGTACGATTTTATATATTTTCATTTCTTTATTGGAATTAGAACTAGAAACTGATAGCCTATGTAAAATTGTGATGGTTGAAAATACTTCAAAAAACTTTTTTTCTGAAATATACGTTATCTGCCTATAATTCAGCAAAAATAAAACTGGAGGTCATTCAAAAAGAATAATATCACTTTCAATAGCACAATACCATCATTATCATTTTCAAAGAAGCTTTTTATACCGTTTTCAAATCTAAACACACTCGACAGTTCTTACTAAGTTGAAGTACATTTAAGTGCTATTAATTTGTTTGGACTCGGCTGACACGTAATTACTTTTGATAGAAACACTATTTAAATTCTAATTTCGGTCTCAAAACTCTGCTCCAAAAACAAAATTTCCTTGTTCAAATGAAAAATTGCACCAAAATGACTGATTTTTCATTGCTATAATAACTTTCATGAAAATGTCAAGAAGGCGCACCATAAAAAACCGCTTCCTTTCCATGACAAGCCTGTATTAAAGTTATTGGTGATTACGCAAATGTTCAACACTTTGCTTCAAAAATTGCGTTGAATTTAATCTTCCGCGGATGCACTTCTGTTTCAGGCAATAGATTCTCTAAAATTTATGCAGCAATTTAAAATTTTATTTATTTTTTTAATAGAAATTTCCAAATCGAATCAAATTAAAAAGTTTATCGAGTGAATCGGAAACAAATTTTTTTTATATTATCATTTCGACTGTATGAACTAGAATCACTATTGTTTATAGTTTCGTTTCAGATATACGAAACAAAGTCAATATTTAATAAAACTTTGAATTGGTTGACTGTCTAAATTTTGATTTCAATGCCTGTACCAAAGATCGAATAAAAACAATTTTCACTTTTCGTTACGTTTCGATGTTGTCCATGCTTGTAAGATGTCTTTTAGAAGGTTTCAACCTTTTCTTTTCACTATTTTACACAATGTTTGGACTTTTGGACTAAAAATGTTATAGTATAACCATATTTAAACAAATGTTTTAGAAAAATTGTTTGGAATGGGGATTTGAAAAAAAAATTAAAGTTATTGAAGGGACAGGTATCATATGGAGTGGAGTTTACAAAATGTTAGTCGATAACGAAGATCGGAAAACCTATGAAAACTCATGGAAAATCGCCGCCAGGTGGAGAGTAAAAACTAACATTATATGTAAAACATAAAAGCTCGCGGACGATTATATACGGCAACTAACAATTTTGACAAGGAAGCAATAATAAAAATGTTTTTTTAAGAATATTTTGGAATCAGTTAAACTAGCAAATGGCTTAATCCACAGACAACTTTGTAAATATTTTCCACCGTCTGCAATTCTATGTGTCTGTTCATTCTTTTTCATACTCTACACTAATAGCGTTGATGTTTATCATCAACCGGATGCCGGAAATGTGTTTTCTTAGTTTGCCGGAAACCGAGTTTTAATTAGTAAATACAAACTTTCGAATTAACTTTAAGTTTACTCTTATATATGTCTCCTCCAGTTCAATATTTTAGTTTTTTACGGGCCAAATCACATAAATCACAATTTGCAACTTTTGCTTCATAATTTCTCTTTGAAGTTCTCTTGAAGGTTTTTTGAACCTAAAAATTGTCTACAATTTCATTCGCTTCTCTTTGGTGTTAAAAGAAATTTGCTTAGATATTTTTTGCTGCGTCAGTAAGATTTTAGCAGAATGTAAATATTTTCATACCTCTTAAATTGTTAAAAAAATTGTTCAGCGTACGCTGTTGTTTTATGAAAAAATCTCTTAACTGGTATAAATTGTTCTGTAATGTTGTGCACTTTTTTAAATTTTAAAATAATTTAAGAGCTTGGATATGGTTTTATATTCTGTGGTATCTTCCCGTTGCTGACTCAAGGAAGAGTAACTAAAATGAAAGTTGGTTTAGTAAAATTATTGATAAAAATTAAAATTAAAATTATTGATATTATTAAATTATGATTTCGACGGAATATTGAAGCTTTTTAAGACGGTCAAAGCGAAATACTTTGGGAAATGATTACATTTTTTAATATTTCAGTTGCTTAAATTGTTTAAAGACTTAATAAATCCATTCTTTTGTACTATAATATACTTATGAATGTTAAAATTCATGTTTACAATATAAATGATGATGGCTTCTACTTTCCTTTGACTGTGATCAGGAAGTAGTATAGAGTTATACAACATCTAAGTAGTTTCAGTCGCTGTAAATGATCAGTAGTTGGTATAAGCATTATTCGCCTCTCACTATTCTTGGCTATGCATATGTCATCATTAAAGTACTGTGTTAAGCATCTCCCTTAAATGTATATATTTCTTTAAAATATTTAAGCTTTACTGAACACATATTTCAGAATATTAATTTTTGATGTCCATGTGTCTTTGGGAAGATAAATTCAGACACAATGTCCTGAAAAAATAGGGAATATTTTTCGACTTCACTTTTAGGTCTTTAAAACCTTATCGCTGAGGCATAGTTAATGCCAATTTTCCTTTTTCAACTACAACCCAATTATAGCTGTAACCTTACAATAATTTTTAACTCTTCTGCTTTTAAGCTATTGTTAAGTTTCTTGGTCATAAACATCCTTTGATTTCCATATGCTCGTACCTTTTATGAAAAAAATTATGTTCACTGTTGTATTTTTTTCTGTAACAAAAAATATAAAGTAAATAATTGTCGGAAAAAATATAAATATAAATAATTATCTTTTAAGGGCCTTCAAAAGTCAACTAATTATGGTTTTAACATGACTATGTTATTTCTAACTCTTCAAATTCAAAAGTTTACTTTTGACTTAGTCTTTAAACATTCATGGTTCTCTTAATATTTTCATTTTAGCCAAATAACTTCCATATCTCTTTTATGTTAAAGAAGATTCTCACTGTTGGTTTTCGATGAAATAACTGCTTCTCTTTATGATTTATCATCAGAAATCTCAAACATTTACGACTTTGACTTGGCTGTTATTTCTAAATCCATAGTTTTTAACAGTTGATGGTTGGCAGGTTTTTTTATTTTGGTGAGAACTTTAACGATTTTCTTAATATTGTAGACCTTGCAAATTTGCTGATGGCCACGTTCTTGCGTTTCCTTATAAACCATTTCTCTTTTAATTTGAAACACATGGCCGCTGCTGGTTTTTGTTAACATAACTAATATAACAGTTTGCTTTTCATTGCCAAAATCAACTATTTGCGACTTTAAACTAGCTACAAAATACAAACTATCAATCTGCATCCAATTCCAATCCAATTATTAAAACCTATATTAGTATATTCGTTCAGATTTCTTCGTTTCCCACGGTACTTCAATTCTTCGCTCTCGATATCGATATGAAGCTTTTTTATTTCATTTACATAAATCGTTTTGGTTTTATAACATTAACGCTGTTAGATTAACATTTCCATAAAATGAATGAAATGTTAAAGCAATGTTAATAACTTTATTATTATTTTGTTAATATTTACAGGTGTTTAAATATATAATAACAAATTAGTAACTAAGAATGCATTTAATGTCAAACTGGGCATGCAATAATACAATGTGGGTTTAACAAAGTCCCCAAGCCGGAGCATCTGCGTATATTTTTAGCTTATTATTTGTAATGTTTATAGATTTATTTGCAATTTTATTTATTTCCTGTAACACTTTTCTTGTTTCATATACAAATAAAGAATAGTTAAATTTTTATCATATCTACAAATTGTAACACTTCAGTACATCATCTCATTAATGTTTACATTAAAATTTTAAAACCAACTGTCGATTGACTGCATAACCGATAGAATCCTTTGGTTTTCATATCATACTGTTCTCTTTTATGTGCAGTTTCCATTTTAACATAATTGAATTCCTTCCTTAAGAGAAACATATAATGGAATTTATACTTTTAGTTTTAAAATAACATAAATATAACATTAATATTATATTTTATAATTTTAATGTTGTTTTTTTTTTTTTTTTTTTTTTTTTTTTTTTTTTTTTTTTTTTTTTTTATTTTATTTCCATATCGCAATCCAAAGCCGCATACGGCCAAATTGATTACGCAGAACAACCTTTTGCGGCACATGCTTGAAATTTTACAATTCAGTTTCTTAAAAAAGTTTTAATAATAATTATTATAATAATAGTATTAATAGTATTAACGATTATTATTATTATTATTATTAATGTTTTTCCTAGTAATTCAAACGAAAATCAAATTTTTGCTTTTAACATAGTCAAAGTATTATTTTTTCGCTTGCACCTCGTTTTGGTGGTTTAAAATACGACCAGGAATTGAGAAAATTGCGAAAACCTGTGTAAACCTTTGCCTAAATATTTAGACCGACCACTATCTATGGAAGCTACTGACGGCTTGTGAAATGATTTAATAGCTGACAAAATGTTATTGCTTCTTAGCCTGTTCAAACAATATTGGATATGGGAAGACTTCTTATATTCAGTAAGCTTATACGCATTCTATTTGTAAACTCCTTGGAGCGGACCTACTATTTAGAGAGAAGTTTGATTAGCTATTGTTGGATTTTCAAGATGCTCGCCTACAGATCGAGATGATCCCCGGTCAAAGGAAGTTAGGCGGCTATATAGACAGCTCGAGGCTACGATCACATGGTCGTACTAATTCTCGCGTTATAACTTGCCATGTAATTTTATATAATTCTGAGCGCTACATGTTTGGTATTAACAAGAATATTTGTCAATGTAATATCAAGCAATCACATAAAATTTGAGGCGAAAATTTAATAATTTCCTGTATTGATTTTCTAACAGGCGTCTCAGATATCTAGTTAGAGTTAAAACCGGCAGAAGCATAAACATAATTCGAATTTTGCCGCATTTTAAGAGAAATGGAAAAGAGATTTTCTTCGTTACAACTTGTAAACGTTGCAGTGCAAAGTTACAGACAACTTATCTGTTAGATTGAAATTTGTTTTTCTACAACAGATTTCTGTATATTTTATTTATACTCGTATAAAATAACATTTCTCTTCGATTTTGAACATCATCCTAATGCTGCCACATTACATCAAACACATTTTTCTTTGTGTTTTTCGAAAAAAAAAAAGAAAACACGAATCGTTACTCGACATTTGCTACTTCTCCTAACCAATTACAGTGTTATTCTATTACTTGGGCACCGAGATAGAGTCACAGAAATATAAATCATAATTGCGTGTCTTCGAAGCAATGCTTAGTTTTCCCCAAGTGTTTCCTTAAGTCAATGCCCTTTCCTACATTTCATTCATATAATCTTCTCTTTATCACTAGCAATAATGTTAAAGGAATAACTCTTATATTTTCTAAACAACTCCCATTGAAATCTCGCCTGAAATCTGTTATTAACATTTTCAACTTTAACATTTTCCTTCGGCACTCTGTCTTGCTGTTGTTCTTATTATTAACCGCTTGTAATACTGACCTACTCCAACAATCGTGTTGTATTTTACACACCCTCACAAATCCCTCTCTCATATTCAAACGTAGACAAATCCTCTCTTTTTGCATTTTAACATTACTTAAGAGTCCTTATTTGAACTTACACAAAAGAGAGTCTGCCATGTTGGTTTATTTTGTTTCACGACTGTTAAACGGATGTGGAAATCCGACAGGAGTTCTTATAAGCACGTTTGTGTGCACAAGTGTGTGTCTGTGTCTAGAGTTATATGCGTTACTCTATTTGTGTGTGCGTGCTGGTATGCTTGTTATCATCCTGTGATAACATGAAGGCACTCGTATTCGTCTATCTGTTAGCGTCCCAACACAGCATCCTCAGTGTATTGAGCTGTATGTGAAGCATCAGTTTTATTTGAAACGTGTACGGATAAACGTGCGCTAATACGGTCTCTACACGCGGCGGTATTTTGTTTGTTTGTGTGTGGTCTATAAAGAATAAAAATAACAAACACATCAAAGGAATTGCAACGAAGAAAGGATACTAATGCAAGAATCCAAGGGGAATTTGTTATCGAAGAGAATGTCAACAAACATAAGGAAAAAATTATTAAAAAAGAAAACAAATAAGTGAATAGAAAAGAATAATGAAAAAATAATAAAATTGAAATTGCAAAATAAAAGAAGAAAAACAACCCAACTGCAAGGAATATTACAAATCGAAGAAGAAAACAACGCTTACATTAAATGTTATAAAAATTTATAAGCGATCTGTTGTTTACATTAACCGAAAGCAAGTTAGATCTGTTGGAGTTAAAGCATAATAAAATGCCTGTGAATACTTTTAAATTTTGCCGTAAAAAATCATAAAAAATGGGATAATAAATATGTGTTTAAGTATCAACTATTATGTGCTTTAAAACAAGGAAAAGGCGGTTCTCTATATGAAATACACAAATTATTATTATAGAAATGTTTACCCTGGATACGAAATATAAAAGGGGAGTTTAACGGAAGCATCAACGGATTTTGCACCTGTGCGGAAATTAATAAACCACAATATGTTGGTGTTTTAATCTAATCATAAATTAAAACAATGTAAAATATTGTTACTGTTTAAGGTAAAGTGTTAACCAAATAATAATTAATGGTTCTGGCAAATAAATAAATCTAAATTAAAAAAAAATATGTCAATAAAGTGGGAGAAATTGATTTATTAACGTGCGCAAATGGAATGTAAAAACGGTCAGTAGAGAATGTTCTAAGAGTGTTTGATTAATCACTAAATAATTGTAATGGTTTTATAGTAAAGTTAATCCATGTGAAATTTGCTTTCACACTAACCGCAACAGTGGCAACAGAGACTCCATTGGAATAGCGGTTTATCTATTGTTCATTCCAATCTCTCTACAAAAAATGGAATGGAATGGAATAATTGTTGATGAACGTTCAGGATTATAATAATTTCGACGATTATCTGTTAAATTGTGTGCCTTTAAAAAAAGTGGTATTCAATATAAGTAATATTCAATACTTTTCTAATAGTAATTAAATAGTAGATTTTAACAGCTGTTGCTGAACTATAAAAATATGCGAAATATAGTTTAAAATTAGATGTACAATTTTTGAAAAATTAAAGCATCCCTGTACTGTATATTTTTTTAAAAATTTCTACATTTTATTGCAAATTCTGGATTTTATGTTTTATAAATAAATTTCGAAAGTTTTAGCCATACTAAATCCAATATCTAATATGGCACTTAAATTAAGTTGATCTGATTTAGGGATATTTAATTGAATTTGAATAATTATTAGTATATTTTAAATCGACTAAACCAAAAACCTTTGTTACATCCATCTGAAAACTTCAACGTAGTATGCATAGCAATTTTTTGTATATAATGCCATAATAATTTTTGTTACCTGGTATTATCGTTTTCACGTCAATAAATTATACAGTACAAAATGCTCTGAGCATCAATTTCTCATACCAATTGCTACGTTTACAGCGACCAAAACCTATCATTTTATAACGATTTCGCTGACCAAATTTTAGTAATATTTTCTTATTTGAAAGGCGAAAAATATATAAAACACCTTGAAGCAAATAATTTCATATTAACTCAAACCAACAACAAACAACTGTGTGAACCGAAATGTTATTGGAGAGGAAATTAAACAAATTTTGAACAAACATTAATTTCGTTAAAACAATTAAGAACTTAAAATATATCAATTTCGGCACTTTGAAAATTTGAAATGTCATATTATATCAAAAAAATATGTTGAATTTGTGCACAAGCAGATTTTTTGTTTCCCAATTAAAATTTGCAAATGTCAGGGCAATCGAGGCACAAGTCAACGTAATGCTATCATGCTAATTTCTTACGTTGCATAGTTTAACCTCATGAGATTTTTGGGATCGTTATCGTAAAAAAATAAAATTTAAACAAATAAATAGTCTAATTTACGGTTTTATGGTTACCTTCTTTTGGTAGGCAAAATTCTTGAGTAAATGTTGTAAAATGCACTGCAAACGTTTTCGTGGCATTAAGAAATTTTATAAAGAATATGATGAACTTCGCTTATAACGAACTAAGATATTCTTCGTTTACGTTGCAACCATCTTCAAGTGCGTTATTCATTTTGATAAAGATTTATGGAATATTTTCAAGATATCGCTCAATTTATTAAGCTACAGAACTGGCTTCAGATGTCTTAATGTTAAAATGAATTGGTCTTAAGTACCATAAGTTATCTCAGTATAAAATCATGTGGAATGCTAACTTGCGGAACTGCAACAGTGATTGGTTTATAACAACGATGCCGAATTACGTTCTTAGGGCTGCATGTGCCCTAGTTGGTATTTCAACTCAGCCCTCATAGAGGCTTAAAACTGCGCATATTGTATTTCTGTAATATATTAAAACTGGGAAAAGTTATTGTAAAGGCACATTTCACATTGTGAACGTTAGAAATACCTTTTTAAACATATGTATTTCCATTTCCAAGAGAATTTTTTTTTTTCTTTGTCAACACCGCTCTAGTGTGATAACGTATATAGCGAACTAATTTGGGCTACTGAATTTGAGGTACCGTTGAACCGTGAGTATTTCCTTAGTTCTCAAGTATCAGGCGTATTTCCATTTCTGAGAGTTTTTTTTCAGTAATGATTTGTACAAACAAATTGTACAAACAAATTGTTGCACAAACGAATTTGTACAAATTGGTGAATTAATTAGGAATACAAATTTTGTGATAACTCGGAACCGTGAATTTTTTCTCTATATCTTGGCTACCGAGCACTCAAAAAGTTAAGCGATTGTCTGGCTTTTGAAAAAATTAATTTAGTGTTTTTCGTGATAATTTATATCTCTTTAGGCACAAAGGTTTATGTTTTCGTGCAGTGGGATTTTCAATATATTTAAAATGATGAAACACCTCGTATAGCATTCAAAACAGAATTTGTTGAAATTAAACGACCAACCAACTAAATACACTTGACACTTTCAAAACCGTTCCTTACTTAATATAATATATATAATATAATAAAGCTGCTCACAAAATTGTAAATTTATGAAAAATTTAAATAAAAAAAAAAATTATTATAGCGTCTGTAGTTTACGAGATATAATGCAATGAAATGTGGTAATCCGTAATATGAATTCTTAAATCTATGAATCTGATTTAAAGTTTCCTCTGAACCAGATTTCATTCTAATGTTAAAAGTTAATCCGTATTGTCAATTTTATTTTCCAAAAAATTTTAAGTTTTCAAAATGAACTCTATATTAGTTTTAGCTAAAATTTTTTTGGGAAAAAAACATTATGCAAAATTTTGCTAAATCGCCTTTTGAAAGTTATTATTCAGCAACATTTCTGAACATTTTCTGATATATCTCTTCAACGGGAACTAATACATATAGCCTAAGAACAGCTTCAAAACAATTTTTGTTTTACAGTTTTAGCTCACATGCAAATTATACAATAAAACAACGAATTTCGAATTTCGTAAACAAAATTTCGTTATCTTCTAAAGATGTAGGGTAAATTGTGGTGGAGTCTACAGAAATTGGATTTTATATTTTTGCAGGATTTGAACTGTTTATGGGTGTTCTATAGATTTTTCGATGCTGAATTTTTCTATAACATCATATTATTGATTTATATTTTAAAAGGAACGAATTTCGAATTTCGTAAATAAAACTTCGTTATCTTCTAAAGATGTAGGGTAAATTGTGGTGGAGTCAACAAGAATTAGATTTCACATTTTTGCAGTATTTAAATCGATTATGGCTGTTCTATAGATTTTTCGACGCTGACCAAAATTTTTCTATAACATCATATTATTAATTTATTTTTAAAAGCAAATTATTTTAATTGTTTTCAGAAAATACAAAATGCTCCTGATACAAATTTCTGCAACATTTTTTAAATATAAAATAATAAATGTCTTTCTTTACACTTTCTGATATACCTCTTCAACGAGACCTGATACCGATAGCCTAAGAACAACTTCAAAACTCAGTCTTACAGTTTTGGCTCGCATGCTAATTGTACAATAAAGCAACGAATTTCGTGTTTTAAAATTCATTATCTCCTAAAGATGCTGGGGTAAATTGTAGTGGAGTCTACAGAAATTTGATTTTACATTATTTGCTGGATTTGAACTGTTTATGGGCGTTCTACAGATTTTTCGATGCTGACCAAAATTTTTCTACATCATATTATTGATTTATGTTTTAAAAAGAAGTTATTTGGATTGTTTTCAGAGAATACGAAATGCTCTTGATACAAATTTCTACAAAATTTGTTAGTTTAAAAAACAAATGTTTTAAGAATTTTACGTTTTAAGTCCTTTCAAACAAATAAACTCTATGCCATTACTATGATTGTATTTTCTGGCAGTGGCAGAGTTTATGAGCACATATATAAGAGCTAAAAGTGTCAGATAATTAGAAAATAATGAAACAAGTTTCAAAGCCCCACATGAAGTTTTATGTTTATTTGATTTAAAAAAAAGGATTAGAGATTAACTCACAAAATTGCATATCTTGTCAAATCTTAAAAAAATAAGTCCCGAAAACCTACATAAATTATGGCAATATCGAATAATTGCTTAGATTCGATTTCCAAATGTTCTGCATTTCCTAGCAGATCTTTGAAGAACCAATAAAACCAAATGTTACATTTCAATTTTATATAATTTGGGGGACCTCTTTAATGCCAGTACTATGTAAGACCTCTCGCTTAAATATTTAATTTCGATCAGCAGAAATTCGTCTTAAATTTATGTGCCAAAGAAGCGTCATTAATACGGACGTTATACAATTCTTAATAAAGTTTGTCGTCCCTTTTCAAGCCAATGGTAAAATGTATCCATTAGTGGTCCCAAATATGTACACGTATACCTTTTGTTTTCGAATTATTGATTGATTCGTGTGAAGGCAATTCAGTTTGTTAAACGTTTAACAACTGAATTGTTTGTAGTGCAAACATTTCGAATAAAAATATGTTAATGACATTTTGCCGAGACTTTTTCTTTTTTCCCCCGATAATCTTTATAAGCCATCCAAAGAATCTTAAGATAAATATTCTTCCATGCCATATGTATATGTACTTATAGCCACTTAAACTTCCTTGGCACAAAGAGCATAAAATGTCAAGGACATACGAATGTATTTACCATTCCTTTAATAACATTCAACTCAGTCAGAGTTGATTAATGTTATTATTAGATAATATCTACACAGTAATAAAACAAAAAAAAAAATCGACGTGCTTTCCTTACGATGTGTGATAATAAAATTTTAATTAAATCCTGGTAAATATTATCATACAAATTTATTCCCTTTTGGCCTCACAAGCTATAAAAGTGTTATAACTTCTATGCCCTTTAATCATTTTCGTTTTAGTGATTAGCATACGAAGGTTTTTACTGCAAATTGTATTTTGTTTTGATTAGTGCTATGAAGAGCTACATTAGCCCTGACAGCAGACTATAAAAGAGCATTTTAATATTTGCTTATATTTTTGTTTATTTTATTTATATATATATATCTGTGCTTACAAGCAGCAATGACTTAAATTATTTTAAAGATTGAGGTAAAAGGATAGAGAAAACTGTTCTAAAATGAAAAGGAACTTTAAGTCAGTCTATTCTAAATGGTGTCCCAACAAGAACGCAAGATTTAAATTTTAAATAAAACACAGATATTTAAAAAAAAAATCGTGAAACTTTATTATATCGTAAAGTAGACAGTATGAGGTTATGTATGGAACAACATATCGGGCAGATGGCCGCCGCGGCTTTGCAGGCACACACGCGATCTTTTAATGAAATTTTCAATGACCGTTTTGCATAAATGCTGCGGTATTCCATTAATGCAGCATCCAATTTCCTCTTTTAAGACTTGAGTCGTCGTCGGCTTATTCGCGTAAACCATCGACTTCGAAAAACCTCAAAGAAAAAAGTCTAATGGTGTTAAATCGCACGATCTAGGCGGCCAATTCTGGTCTCCAAAACGCGAAATAGCACGACCGGGAAATGACTGATGCAGCAATTGAATTGTTTCTCTGGCTGTATGACATGTGGCGCCGTCTTGTAGAAACCACATGCCCTCCACATCCATTTCTTCAATTCTAGGCACGAAAAAACTGGTTATCATTTCACGATACCGAACACCCTTGACTGTCTTGCGTTCTTGTAGGGATACCCTTTATTAGCTTCGATGCGAAGCTAATGAATGAGGTAATTATACAAATTCCTTATTGAGTCATGTATTGAAGATCTACATTTAAATTCGAAGCTATGAGTTAGACTATGGAAATTGGTATCAATACAGTCTATTTTGCAGTGATTATGTACCACATATAATGGGTATCTGCTGGGTAAATTATGAACTATTTTTAGGTTTTTGTTTTGTATTATTTGTAGTTTCCTACGATTGGTTTTAGTATTTTTCAGAAACCAAATTTAACATCCATACGTCATTATGGGACGTATACACATTCCGTAAATGATCATTTTATTTTGAACATTTAACATCGATTTTTTATTTAACAATGGATATAATGCTCTGCCACATTTTAGTGTTTTATCATGGATGTTCCAAATATGTTCTTTGATATTCAGCTTCTTGTCCAATATAACTCCGAGGTACCTTGCAGAATTTTGAATTGGTACGTCTGATTCCTGTATTGAACGAATTTCACTAGGCATACGTTTAGGTAATTTATTAAAAGGAAATACTCGTATAATGACATGAGTTTTGTCTTGGTTTACTTTTATTTTCTAAACATCGAAATATTTTTGAGCTCTTAATAACGCTTTTTTCATTCTTTTAATAATTGCATTATAATCTTTTCCACCGCTAACGATAGCTGAAGAATCATTAGCATAAAAAGCAACGGATTGATTTGACGTTAATATACCGTCGGATATATAAATGGAATATAGAATAGGAGATATAACTGATCCTTGAGGGACTCCAGTTGGAATATTTCGAGGCGTTGAAGTTGCATTACCAACTTGTACCGAAACATATTTTTCTTTTAAGAAACTTCTAATAATTTTTTGTAAGCTGATTGAAAATTTGAATTTATTTAATTTGAATATTATACCGTCGTGCCAAATGGAGCCAAAAGCTTTTTCAATATCTAGCATTATCACTCCCGTGCTTTTTCTAAGATTTTTTTTTACTTTCAATCATATTTACGACTCTTTTTATTTGATGGACTGTCGAATGGCCTTGTCTGAAGCTAAATTGTTTTTTGTTTATAACATTATTTTCTTACGCAAAGTTTAATATTCTACTTAATATCACCTTTTCGAATACTTTATCTAATACACTCAGCATATTCAAAATATATAAAATTTTGAAAATGCGCATAAACGGCAATTAATAATGATAACGAAAGGACATTAAGGACATATGATACCAAAAAAATAATGATACCAAAAAAAATATGTTTTTATTTATACTTCGGAGATACTTCGAATACTTAAAAAATCACTGTTTTTTCGGATAAACACCGAATTTTAGAATGGAAATTTTTGTGATTAATGTGCATCAACTTCAGTGTAATAACAATAACAAATAAACTCAGCTTAGGGCTAAATACACATAAGTTGCTTTTTCTTGTGGCATGTAAACTTTCTGAAAAAATACCGGAAATTAGTTTTTTTAAAAGACCCATTTAAACAAATTTGTAAATTTCTTCTTGTCATTAATCTGTTCTATACAGTATTTGATTTTGCCACTTCATCTCAAGTGTGTTTTGAGATTTTTATAATATATGAAAATGAGAGAATGAGAATTTCGCGTACCGAATAGCTGAAAATGTTATAGAAGTCTAACAGTGAATCGATTTTATAAAAAACATGTACTCGTACAAACGATTTTTATACTACAGTCGAGATGTGGTAAAGGATTTACTCCGCTGTGGTTGGCAATTCATGACTTTGATTGAAGTTAACATCGATAAATTAAAGATAAGTTTCTCAATCCCTGTAAGAGATCATTAAAACAAACACTGCAATTGCAAATGTATCCTTTTTCCTAAGACAAGGTACAAAATACAATTTAGTATGCTCCCTTTAGCACTTTCCACTGGTTTTTTTTTTTTTGTAGTAAAAATCAATGTACTCCATTGCAATATAAAATGAAAATTATCATTTACGTCTGAAGGAGGGAGCCCTTGAACTTTCCGTATCTCATAAGGCAATACGCACCGTATTACGCAATTATATCTGTATTTCCCTCAAAAACTCAAATCGCTAAAAATGTGGCAGAACATGTCGATAATGATGATGACGAAGCATAGGTATACAAGCATGACATGGGCAAACCCAAAGAAAGAAAATCAGATCAAAATCGATGAAAATTCAGGCTAATGTTGAATGTCTTCTTTGGTTATAGCAAATGTTGTGCCGTCCTAATTGTATCCAGAAAAATTGTCAGAAAATCAGAGAGTAAACTGGAAATATTAGGTGTGCAAGAGACTAAATTCGTCGAAAGTTTTTGGCCGATAGAAGAATTCGGGGCTCTAAATGACGTCCCTTCACGGCCTCACGCCTAAAATCAAAGTGTAGAATTAAAAAAATGTTTTGATGTTTGAATTATTCTTTGGCATAAATATATTTTTTCTAAGGCGGTACAATAAACTTGAGCAAATAATGAATAATTTAAATTTCAATTTCAATACTTTATTGACGGAATGTGTATTACATACAAGATGTTTTAAAAGAAAGTTTATACGAGTATTTACTGGATTCATAAGAAAATGGAGACCATTTGTCGAAACTATGTAATTATTATTTAAACATTTTGTCGTCCAAATGTAAATCGAAAATATATTATTATTACTTAAACATTTTACCGTCCAAAAGTAAATCCTTGCATTCACGGCACTCATCTATTCCAACAGTAAATTTTTTAACCAGGGCTTGGTAGGCAGACTCCGTGATGGCTGCCATTTTATGACAAAAATTGTTTTTCGAATGCGCCAGGGAAAATAAGATAAATGGCCTGGACTTTACATATGAAATAATTCTACTGCAAAAAAGTCCATAGAGATTAAATCAGGACTGCATGGAGGCCAATACATATCACCTATATTTGATATCGTTTCAGAGACATGTAGGACGTTTGCAATGTTGATTCGTCCTTCTGGAACCAAGTCCTCTAGCTACAGCTAGAAAAGTTTTGCAGTTCAAGCAACCAGAAGTCTATATAATGCTTGCTTGCATTCACGGCGCTCATTTGTTTGAACAGTTAAATTTCTTCTGAGGGCTCTGCAGGTAGACTCTATGATGGTTACCATTTTATGACAAAAATTTTGTTTCAAATGCACCAGGAAAGTCAGATAATTTGTCTGAACTTTAGATTTGAAATAACTCTACTGGAAAAAGTTCACAGAGATTAAATCAGGACTGCCAATATATATGGAGGCCAATATATATCAGAGACATATTGGACGTTTGAGAAGTTGATTCGTCCTTCTGGAACCAAGTCCTCTAGCTACAGTTAGAAAGGATTTGCAGTTCAAGCAACCAGAAGTCTATATAATGCTCTCTGTGTCTGCAGGACCCCTTTTATCTTCAAAGCAAAAAGTAAGGGCTGATAATTCATTGCAAATAATGAAGGAGTTTTTGATGATTGCTTTTCGGAGTCGTGGCACTCTTGTAGCCGCAGCTATGCTTATTACAAATGGAAAAGATAAATATTATTTTCCTTAGAAAATAAAATATTGATTAACGTGTAGAAGTGCTCAATTGTCTGTTTTATGAAGACAGTCCACTGACTGACATCTGGGGATTTAATTCTTGCACCAGTTAATTCTTTTAGGAGCACAGCTTTAGGTTTTTGTCCAAATGCGGTATTATGATGATCTCTACATATTTAAAACGTTAAGCCATTTCGAATTGAAGGATTCGAATCACCACAAATTGGCTGCTTAATTCTTTTTGCGGATTTTACCTTTCTTGATGACCCTGATCGCCTGGATTCCGGTTTTTCCACTCATGCAGCAGTCTGTTCGAACTTTTTGACAGATTTTTAAATGATAGAAATGCTTGGTGCTTCATTAAAGTGGTGAAAATTTCAAATATTGCACAATCTTCTATGCGCTACTGTTTTTGTAAAACATTCGCACTCCTGAGAAACGCTCTATAGTGATTAAATTGCCAAATATGAACTTTCGCTTGACACACTCTATGTTTGTTATATTTTTTCTTAGGAAAATGTAAATGTGAATAAAACTGTTATTGTTGGAAGATGGATAATAATTTTATTAAAATTTTAACATCAATTCTAAACGGAATGTAAACTCTTTGCTAGATGACTGCAACGGCGATTATTATGTACTTTTAGGAAAAGGCGCTAAATGAAGCAAAATATACATTTTTGCATGCCTTATATCCTCTTAGAAAGACAAAAGTAAAGCAAAATCTAAATCTAATCAAAAAAGTGAAGCAAAATGTAAATGCCTTCACATGAAAAAAATTGAGAAAAACTCTCTAAAATTTCACTTTTTCACGTCTTGTTATATTTTAACCACAACCCCACAGAGGCTAACGTTCACTAGAATGTTTATTCCAATCGAAATAAACCAATTCCCATTATTTTTACAGAGTTTTTAAATAAACCTAATTATATCTTACTAATTCTAATTACGAAATAATTATCTCATGGCCAAACTATGCTAATCAAGTTAAAAATTTAAGCTATCGATGCCAATAATAACATTTAAATTCAATTCTGGCCAATAAGTACATTAATTATTTCGCTTAAGACAATTAAGTTTCATTTATAATTGGATCATGTCCTTTGAACGCTAAAACAAGCGCTCACACATTTAAAATCAATATTAACAAAAATGTGTTGTCCAAGTAAATACGTGACTGAAATGAATCTACAACGAAGAGTGCCACTAATGACATAAACTTTATTTTAATGGTAGTTTTCCGCAGAGCGTGCAAAAACTGAACATCAAAATTTCAATTTAATTGGAGTCGAAAAAGTTCACAACGCAACATTTTAAATGTTAGATTATTGGGCTTTAAGAGGAGTTTACACAATTCTACTGGCGTTAGCAAAAATGTGAAATATACGATAATTGTTAGAGTATATTATTGAAGAAGTAAATAAAATTTGTAGGTAACAGTAAGTGAAAAGGAAATAATGTAATCATTCCTTATAGTCAATTGAGAAATACGTATCTACTATTTAATTTTCTGTTTTCATGTGTTATTAAATTTTTCTATTAAGCATCGAACCATGTTAGTGTTCTCGTATGTGCATCAGGACAACGCTTACAGTAATTAATTGTTATAGCTCTCAATGCTTCGGTATTTTGAATTCAATTCAGTGCAATTTATTTTTATTAAAATTATGCTGAATTTCCATTTCACGAAATTATACATGTTTGTTATACGTGGAACAAAATGTGGCTTGTAATTTAAATACCAGTTTTATGTACAAGTATGAGTAACGCAAATATATTGAAGGTTACGTAATCTGTTATAATAAAAAAAAAAAAACAAAATTGAGCTTTCAGATACCCACCTGCACATTTCCAGTACAATTTTAATATTTATAAATTGCTTGGAAATTGCGAAAATTCTGAAAATCGAGAAAATAGGTTAAATGTATTCATTTCTATTAATCCTGCAAGCATTGCAAATTATGCAGAATTTTATTGTTCATGAGTGAGAGAAATTTTAATTCAAACTTTTTAATGCAATCTTTGTTTAGATATAAAAAAATACTGCTATATAAACATTTTAAACAAGTTTTTACTTTCAAGATAAAGCGTTATCAATTAAAATTTAAGTATTTTTCCGGATTGTGTGTTTTATCAATTTTGCAGAAACAAAAGTTGCACACCGACTATAATTTATAATTTAAAATCTTAATCAAAGTGATCTTTATGATTCCTCTGAACTTTATCTCAATACATCCCAGGAACTGTTTGCTGTGATTGCGTGATTGCATGTAATTTTTCTTAGACTTACGTGTAAACAACATCTATTACATGTATATTCAGCCAAAAAAGTACCTCAATTGGTTAATAAAGAATAATCTAAACATCAAAACATCTTTGAACCCCACTTTCAAAGAATACTTCAGTTGACGCAACGAATTCCCATATACTCGTATGCCATCTATCGGCTGAAAATGAATGTATCGAAGTAGCAAGTTGAGTTTTGGAAGCAGCAAAAGTGGAGCCTCTGATTAGAAAATCGTCCACAATGATAATCTTGCGAGATGGTGCGTTGTTTTGGTGCAGAATCCATGAGATTTCTGATTCCTGTGACCTTTACTTCAATATATTCCAGAAACTATCTGCTGTCAATGACGCATGTAATTTTTCTTAGATTCACATGTAAACAACATCTATAGGTATTGCATATATATTCAGTCAAAAAATTACCTTGAATTGGTTAATAAAGTCTGTGAATTCTTTTTACTGTATTTTTATTTTGTTTACTATCCACTGAAAATGAATGTCCGAAGTACCAAATTGAGTCTCAAATGTGAAGTTTCTGATCAGAAATTCGTTCATAATAAATGTCTTTTGAGGTGGCGCAAAATCCATAAGCTTTCATTCCACTAATATGGCATTTTCGACGAATTTATTTTCTCAAATGTCGCGTGACCCCCATGGCGTTCTTATTTACCATCTGACGCTCTGTTTCTTTCGGTTTAGGCTCAGTTGGAATGCACAATTAAAAATGTTGTTGGCTAGTTTGTATGTCAATATATGAATGATATGAATTGATTTTTGGACCATAGAAAGTTCAGCAGCAATCTCTTTCAATCGTAAATGATTATTCTCAGTCACTGTAGCCTTTACTTTGTCGATAATAACTTCAGTTGAAGTTAATGATCGACAAATCTCCCACCGCATCTAGGCGGCTTTTAACGCTTTAAGGAAGCCGATACATCGTAAGCCTTCTGTAACATTTAAAAAAATATCTTTATTCCCCATTTTTACTCATTGCCAAAATCTTATAAGGCTATGTAAGGCCATATAAATGTTAGATTACGCTCTACTTCCGCTACATTTTAGAAGACATTTCTGCCAACTTAGCGATAAAAATAGGTAATTCTTTTAAGCAATGTTCTTTAGTGATCAATTGCCGATATTTTTTTTTTTTTCAACAAATATTCATTCATAGCTTTCTGCATCCAAAATTATTGGCCGATGATCATATTGGTCAGATGTCCTGCCTTATTTTAAGTGACTGCAGCACACATAAATTAATATACTGAATTTGGTGTACTATCCTGCCTGATACCTAACTTCTCCATTTCACGTTGTAATTGAGAATATACCAATTCATATTGTTAAAATACAAGTTAAAAAGTAGAAAATCAACATTTAAGTTAACAATTAGTAGCTGATATCGGTAAAAGGTTCAACAATAATGAAAATTCAATATGAATGTTGAGAAATAAATAAATTACAATCCAAATTTTAATTATGAAATTCTAGCGGACATCTCGCTTCAACATTTCGCGGTAATAGAAATTTCATATGAGGAAAGTGATAATTAGAATTAAAAAATACTATTCTATATCAAGAATTACTAACTGATATCGAGAAAATTTTCAATAACAATGAGAGTTTAAAACGAATAATTATAAATTGACTTCGAAAAATTCAAACTCACAGTGGGAAAATTCACTTTACTGTTGAGAATGTCCATGTTAACAATGAGAAATAGTAAAGAATCTTGAACAAAATTTAATTAATATTAAGAAATCCAAAATTGTTGTTGAGAAAATAAAAATCGATGCAAAGGAATCCAAATTTTTGTGTGAAAAATAAAAATGAAGAAATTGAAATTGTTATTGGAAAATTAGAGAATTGGGAAAATACGGAGATGAGAATCTAACAAAGCTTATTTGAGGATTTAATGATAAGGAAAATACAACTGATATTTAGAAAATAGACAACAGATAATAGAAAAAATGGTTATGGAAAAGGTTACTAAAAGAAAAATTAATATCGAAAATTTAAACTAGAAAAATTATCAGTAAATTAGAACTGATATTCCGTGTAAAAAATTAGATCTAATTAGGTTCTATTAGAGCCAACAATGTAGAGACCAAGGTCGGTCTACACCTAAACAGATGTTTGTCTAAATGTAATAATTAAATTATATCCGGTATATATGATTGGATCAAATTTGAAAATTACACAAAATTAATACATTTGAACATAATATCTAAAAAATCTGTATATTAATTTTATACTTATATTTTAAAATATCTTCCTCCTGCAGTGGAAGATAGATATTCAGCCTTCTCAATAGATTTTTCTGCCTACCGCTATTTACAGCAGAATACTGCAATGGATATGGAATTTGAAGCAAACTATAGTATATCGATTCATTATTCAAATATTGAGAACGTTTGATAACAATGCAATTTTTAAGTTTTCTTTGTGCCAGCGGAATATTTCACAATTTGATATTTCATTTCATATTTTTACTTTCAAAAATGTGTTGTAAATTTCCGTTGACATGACTAAGGCTTATATTTTGAAATGTCTAATTTCAAGTCACTTTAATATTAGCACATTTTAACACATTTTCATAACTTTTACTCTTCGACACATTGCTTGAATATTAGATATTTGTATTTGTTCTTAACACGAACTAATAAAACTTTGATAATTGTTTGGTATTAAATCAATTCAAAGTAAGAAATTGCTATCAGTTCCTAACCAGTTACAACAAATTAATATATCAATGTCGATGTGAAAGACATCTTAAATTTTTGTTTCTTGTTTTACCAATAACGTTCCCAATACGGATACAGATATCATTACTTTTCAAAACGTTATTGCTTTCACATTGGAAACATATCAATTGTAATTATCACTCAGTTGTCATGTCTACTTACCAGCATTGCTGTTCTGTACACTGACCCACATGTGAAAGTTTGTGTACAGAGAATATGAAATTCCAAATAATGCCTTGTTGTTTGCTATTTCCCAGAAGGAATACCGACACAATCGGAACAAGTTTAGATTATAGTTTCATCTTCAAAAGAGGATTAAATGCGAAAGCTTTGTTTGCTTTGTCAGTTAAGGGATATGCTTAGAAAAAGGTCCTTATAAATGCGACTATTTCCTAGAGAATACAAGTTGAAATTGTATAGAAAATCGACTTGTAATAGAAAATCGACTAAATGAGTAGTTTCGCCTCCACAAACCACAATGTTAGCTACAAAATTTATAATAACTTATAACATAAGTTCAGCAGTGGGAAAACAGTGCTGCCTTCATTAATATGTAACAGGAAGTACGATGTAAAGTGGAGGAAGAAATTTTATCAATAAGAAATCGACAATCGGAAATGAAGACTACATAGCAATATCGATGATATAAATTTGCAAAAACTTTCAACAACTTTGTGAAAGTTTAAGCTTAAATGTAATATAAGTAGCAGTCCTTTTATATATACTTTTGAAAACGAACAATTAATCGAATTATTGGCTATTAGTAAATTTAAACATTCTTATAACTAATATTATTTTAATGTTATCCGTTTTACGGTTTCAAAATTAAAATAAAATAAATTACAAAAAAAGCTATGATTTCGATGAAACTTTTATTTCATCATAATGCTTGGACTTTGACATTATGTACGAAATACAATGCCATTTAAACGACAGTCTCTGGATTGGTTATATTAGTGGTTCCTTTTGGGGTAGTTTTCGACTACTTTTTCGCACATTTCGGCCTATATTTCCACGATATCTTGACGAATGTTGGTTTTCAAATGATTCAACGTTTGGGGATTATCCGCGTAAACACCGTCTTTGACGTAGCTCCACAAAGAAAAGTCTAACGGCGTCAAATCGCATGATCTTGGTTACGCATTGACGTCGCCAAAACGTGAAGTTACGTGTTTTGCAGCAGGCCAAAAAAAAATCGGTTATCATACGGCCAGAGGGCTCTGAATTGACTGTAGCGGTTCCTCCTGCATCATTTTCGAAAAAAGTACGATCCAATGACACCTCCAGACCACAGTGCGCTCCAAATCTTTCTTTTCCACAATAATTTCTGGGTTTCCCAAACCCCATATGCGAAAATTTTGACTGTTGACGTAACCATGAGCTTCAACGCTGAAGAAAATTTTGTTCGATTGAAAGCCCACGTTTGAGCCACCAATTTTGTAGTAAATTTTAACTATTACATGTTCTTTGATTTACTGATCGGTATTGATCGTTTATCATATTCGTAAATGGCAAAACTTTCACTAAATAAATAACACTTCAGATGACAGGTATTTAGTGGTGGTTTTGAAACCATTAAATGAATAACAGAACAAATTTTAATTTAGTCGAATATCACCAAATGAAGAATTCTGCATGTTTTAAATATGTAACAATTTGGAATTTAATGTTGTGATTCTAAAAATATGGCAAATGCCATACTACTATGTAAAAATTAAATGTTGCTGTAGACTCCAAAGGAAAAAAAGACATAGACACTAATTCTACACTAACAAATTTTGCTTATCTTAAATATTAGTTTAGAATTTAAACATGATGATACTAAAAATATAGCAAAAGCCACTTTAAACTACTTTGGAAAAAGATTAAACGTTGCTGTAGACTGCTAACTTTAACCCTCCAAAGGAAAGAAGTCCTAGAAGCTAATTCCAAACTTACACATTTTAGACTGATTAATTCATAAATCCAACTTAAATATTAGTTTACGATTTAAATATGATGATAATAAAAATATAGCAAATGCCACTTTAAACTATTTTGGAAAAAATTAAATGTTATTTTACACTGTTAACTTTAACTCTCCAAAGGAAAAAAGTCTTGAACATTAATTCTAAACGTACAAATTTTACACCGTTTCATCCACAAACTCGACAATTTTGCTTATCCTAAATATTAAATTACAATTTAAATATGATGATACTAAATATATAGCAAATGCCACTTTAATCTGCTCTGAAAAAAAAATAAATATAAAATTATTATCTGCTCTGGAATAAATTTAAATATTAAATAATTTTAAGTCTCCAAAGAAAAGAAGTCCTTGAAATTAATTCTAAACTTAAGATTTTACACCGTTTCATCCACTAACTCGACAGTTTGCTTATCTTGAATCTTTTCCATCAAAAAAATACCAGGAATTGATAACATAGAAAGACCACTTAAAGGGATATCAAAATTGTTTTTGTTGGTCTTTTAGTTTGTTTGTAGCAGTCGATTTTGCCGGTTTATCTCAAGAGTGATTTGCAATATTTGCAATGGATGGACACGAAGAATTTGCTGCAAATTTAGTCTCTAAATGGAATTTTGTTTTCTGAATTGCAGATAACATTAAAGAAGCTTCACAGTGAATCAACTTTATCAATGATACGCCCATATGAGCGGTACAGTGCATTCAAAGGCATTCGTAGTGTGTTGGAAGTCTTTCTACGCTCTTGTTGGCAATATCTTCAACTGAAGTTATCATCGATAAAGTGAAGGAAATGGTTACTGAGAATCATTAGTTTGAAAGAGATAGCCAATGAATTTTCTGTATCTTATGAACCAATTTGTCCCCTTTTTCACAGTGATTTGGATGTGAAATGCGTTGCTGCTCGACTATTTCTAAAAAGCTTTAATTTTCTTCAAAAACTTAATGGCGTAAAGATAACTAGAGAGTGCTAAAGTCGATCCATTCTAACTCTATATGCATAAAACAGTGATATGGTATAAATTTACAAGCTTGATATGCAACCCAGTAAACTAGCTTCGGAAATAGAAATCGAAAAAATACATCAAAGTTGGTCAAAAGTCGAGGTAATGTTGACGGTTTTCTTTAATTATTGGGCAGTTGTACACTCCGAATTCTTGCCCGAAGGTCAGGCGGTAAATAGGGAATGCTATCTGACCGATATGCCGTGTATGAGATGGAAAATTTGCATAAAGAAATGCCAATTTGTGGAAAGGCAGCTCATGAATTTTACAGCTCAGTGCATTATTTCACCATGCAAATTTTCGACAAAAAACACAACAGATATCACGGAACATTCATCGTATTCACTTGATATGACTGCGACTGCATTTTTCTCTTTCCAAACCCCAAAATAATACCTCCAGGGATTCGTTTTCAGTCGATAGAAGACATGAAAATGAATTAACAGAGAGAATGTATTATTTCACGGTGCATTATTTTACAATCCAATTCGGTAAAAAACACAATAGATATCATGGAATAACCATCGAGTTCACTTGATATAGTTCCGGTTGCCTTTTTTCTCTTTCCAAACTCAAAACTAACACGTTTGGTTTTAGTCGACAGAGGACACGAAAATGAACTCACATCTGTGTTTTATGTGCATATTATAATTTTGAATAAATGATCCTTTCATTCACATATCACTCTTCATGAGTGCCATATCTGCTGTAAATTGCATGATTTAAAAGCTAAAAATTATGTTTGTTTTGGCTCATTTCAATTTTCTGTATTCAGTGGATATTAATATTAATTTTCTGTCATTTGTTAGGTGATTTTTGGTCAATCATTTTATGAATTAGGGTTAATTTATCTCAGGCGATATTTTAAACATTTTTCAGTATGTGTTCTTTTTTCGCATTTTAGCTTTCTGTACTTCGGAGTATTTTTGTTTTTGCGTTTTCCCTCCTTTTTGTATTTTTGAATATTTTTATCATCATCATTTTTAATTTTTCGCTAATAGCCATAATTTGCTATTGATATTTCGTGTAAGATTCGCAAGTGACAGATTTTGAAATCTACACTTTTCCTATATCCGTATACAACAGCCAAGCAATTGAAATTGCTTTGGATCTACGCCTTATACACCAATAATCTAGTATTTCGGTCAAATTTATTCTTGAATTTATATAACAATCCAGGAGCTTGCGTTAACTTCATTTTCAAGTGTTGAATGTGGCGATCCCAAAAAAAGATTATTTTGAAGGTATAAGCCTAAGTATTTTATAGTAATGACTTCTTCGATTTCTTTGCCATTAACATGGAAAACTAAGTTCCTGCTGTGAACATTAAAGGGTCTAAAACGTAAAAGATTTTTTTTTATCAGGGTTTAAAAATAATTTATTTATTCGTGCAAATTCTGATATGAGAGAAAAGTCACGTTCTATATAAGCTTCAAATACAGTTTCAAAGCAGTAGGGATAAATCAGACATAAAGGGTATCCCAACAAGAACGCAAGATTTAAATTTGGCGCCAATCGAATTGTCATTGTTTGACATTTGAAAAATTGTTATTGTTTGCTAGTGGAAGGTACGAGGTTAGTAAAAATGGAGCGCTGCACGAATGAACAACGCATTCTCATTGTGAAATTGTTCTAACAAAATGTTGAACGTTTTGCGGCTACAGTTTGCAAATGCGATCAATTTGGGGTCACAATAATGCTCCAAAAGAGTCAACTGTAAAGAGATTAATAGATAAATTTGCCACAACTGGGTCTGTTGGTGGTGTAAAAACAACAACGCGCCTTCGACCAGATCGATCGACCGAAAATGTCGTAGCTGTACATGATGATGTCGCTCAATTCGACACAGAGCTCTGCGAAGTGGTGTCTCCAAATACACTATGCAGCGAATTTTGACGAAAGATTTGCATCTTCATGCATACAAAGTTCAACTGACTCAGGAATTGAAGCCAGCTGACCATCATGGACAGCGAAGGGAGTTCGTTAATTGGGTATTGGAGAGACAACATGAAAGTGCTGATTTTGCCGATAAAACCATCTTCAGTGACGAGGCCCATTTCTATCTTGATGGCTTCGTCAATAGGCAGAATTGTCGCATTTGGCGTTAGGAAAATCCTCGAGTGATTCACGAGAAGCAAATGCATCCTGAACGTGTCACTGTGTGGTGTGGATTTTGGACTAAAGGAATCATTAGATTTTTTTTTATGAAAATGAGGCATGTCAAGCGCAAACAGTCAATGGCATTCGGTATCGTGAAATGATAACCAGTTTTTTCGTGCCTAGAATTGAAGAAATGAATGTGGAGGGCATGTGGTATCAACAAGACGGCGCCACATGTCATACAGCCAGAGAGACAATTCAATTGTTACATTAGTCATTTAAATCTTGCGTTCTTTTTGGGACACCCTTTATAGCGTCAGCATATATGACTAGTTTGCCTGTTGACCCAAGGTTTATTATGTCATTTATATATATTGTAAATAAAAGAGGTCCAAGGACACTACCTTGTGGCACACCATGTTCAGCATGAGCCAAGTCACTTTTATGATCACCTATGCTGACATACTGCCTTCGGTTACGCAAATAATTTGCGATAAGTGACAGCTCTCACCCACAAACTCCATAATATTTTAATTTTTGAATTAAAATTTCGTCATCAATAAGATTAAATGGTTTGGAATAATCATTAAAAATTCTAACTGCACTTTTAACGTCATCGTCCAAAGGTTTACAAATGCAATTGACTGCGTTTATGACAGCTTCCTCAGTATTGCACTCTTTCCTGAATCCATATTGAAAGCCACTTAATAAATTGTTCTCTTCAAAAATAACCTGATATTTGATTATACAGGGTGGGCCATATGAGTGTTGGCGATTTAATTCTTCAATTTCTCGGTAATGCGCGGCGCGGGGTGGCGGGGGAATATGTTGTTCGCTGCGCCGCTTCCTGGAAATTTAGTCGCCATGGAGCCGTACACGGGAGTGCAGCGTGCATTTTGTGTCCGAGCGTATTACGAAAACAATATATCAGTGATTACTGCACGACGTTTGTATCGGCATGAACACGGTTTGCACGATTTAAGTGAAGTTCCAAGCGCCAATGTGATACGAAAATGGATCAGAATGTTCGAAACAACCGGCTCAACAGTACCAATTACGGTTCGTGGTCGGCCAGTTTTTGCAAGATCAGCCGACATTGTAGAGCGTGTTCGTGTTTCAGTTCAGCGAAATCCGCAACAGTCAACACGTAAGAGAAGTCAGTCTTTGGATGTCAAAAGAACAACTTTACGACGAATTTTGAAACGTGATTTGCATTTGCAGGCTTATAAGATTCAGATAGTCCAAGAATTAAAACCCGATGATGCCAATAACCGACTTAACTTTGTCAATTTGATGCTAGAGCGGTTCAACAATTTCAACAACGTGATTTTTAGTGATGAGGCCAATTTTCACCTTAATGGCCATGTGAACAAGCAAAATTGTCGGTTCTGGTCCGAGACTAATCCCCGGCGCTTGCATGAACGTCCACTTCACAGCCCTAAGTTTGCCGTGGGGGCTGGGATAACGTCAACCGGTATTATTGGACCATACTTTTTTAAAGACGAAAGAGGGCATGCGATGACGGTTAGAGCGAACAATTATTGCAACATGCTAGCAGAGGTTTTGGTGCCAGCTTTGCAAGAACTTTAAGGCAATACCTCGAGGATGTGGTTTCAACAGGATGGGACCACATGTCATACGGCTAGGGTATCCATAGAGCTGCTGAAAAATGTTTTTCCTGGAAAACTCATTTCGAGAAGGGGGGATATTGAATGGCCCCCACGTAGACCCGATCTCTCTCCATGCGATTATTTTCTATGGGGCTACCTCAAATCGGTAGTCTACGAGAATAATCCGTTAAAATTTAGAGCAGTTGAAGAGGAACATTATTCAGGAAAGTAACAAAATACCGAGAACAACTTTTCAACGAGTTTTCCAAAATTTGCGACTTCGGTTCCAAGAGTGTCAAGCAGCCGAGGGAAGCCATTTGGACAACATTATTTTTAAGTCTTAAAAATTCCCATGCTTCTACTTTTTAAAAATACAAATATATTTTTTTTAATTGAATATTTAAACCGCCAACACCCTTATGGCCCACCCTGTATAATATTCGTTGAAATATGTTGTTAATTACTGGCAAAACTGCAATTGGCCTGTAGTTGTCAACAGTAGAAGCGTTGCATTCTTTTGGGATAGGAACAACTCGGTGTACTTTCAGTATGTCGGTATACACTGAATTGTCGACAACACCGTTAAATATACATATATTTATTAAAAATGGGATAAGAATGTGAAGACTTTCTAGTATGCTGACTGAAGAAATTCCATCATAACCCGGACTTTTCCCACACGATAAACTAAGAACGATATTCTGTATTTCATTGTCTGTGGTGTAATCAAAATGTAGTCTAGAATTTTGTCGACATAGGGTTCTCATCGCATTCAAATTGTCCGAAGGATTTTGTATAATTCTAGACTTTAAATCTTTTACTGACTTCAAGAAATATTCATTGCATATCTTCGCCATTTGAACTTTATTTAGGATAATAGATCCACCACCATACTTCAATTGAATTGAATGGCTGAATGGTCTTTATAAAGTTTCATTCAAAAATTGCCAACATTTCGTTGGCTCGTGTTGTATATTATATAAAGTGCCCATATAAAACTTGTTTATAGATGCCTTACAAGCCTTTCTAATTACTTTGCTAATAAGCTGCAAAATGTTTTTAATTTCCTTATTACCAGGGCATCGACGGCGTTTACGTAGTAAAAGCTTTTTCTTAAATGTTATTAACTTAGCTAAGTTACCGTTTATCCAAGGCATTATTTCCCGTCTAGGATTATCAGAATTTCATATATTTCATTTTAAATATCTTAAATATATCTAACTCACATAAATCTAATCTCATTAGGTTTTTATGTAACAATGTAAAATAGTGTGGCATTCTCAGGATGCCTGTAAAAACTGCTTAATAAGCCATTGTGGAATATTTACTTGCTAATTTGCTGTCAGTACATATTTGGCAAATTAACATCAAGTATCGCCACAAACATAAAATTGGGTTTTACTATACAGAATTTGATACCATTTGAAATACTATTCCATACTGCTGTATTCAAGTTTAGTTCAAATGCCATGATTTTCAACAATTTACGTTTGCATTCAATTTCTTCTAGGGATAATAATAATACCTTTGCGAATACGACATTCAATAGTTCATGTTACAAACAACACTCATTTAATTGCATTAAAATTTGATTTGGATTTCGGCATTTTATTCATTCAGAAACTAAAATATCCAAATCAAGACCATCGTTCCAGTTTATTAAAATGACAAGGATTCTTGTTGAAATTAATTAAAAATTCCAAGCACAATTAATTACATTGCAAAGACAACAACACTAAGTGGACAAACGTTTTCACACGTTTATTTGGGCAGCTGCTGAAGCTGAAATAGGAATTTATTGCGTATTTAGTTTCTTGAAATAAACTGTGACACACAAAAGTTGGATAAAATGACCAAAAGAAAACTTAACTATTCTATTATTTTTGTAAAATGCATAAGTGAAATGAATATTTTTCGCAATTTAAAAGCATTTAAGTTGTTTTAAATTTGTGTGAGAGTTTTATATATGTTTACAGATGTCACTACCACTCACACAATCACATTCATTACCACAAGTGATGGAAAACACACCAAACAGCACAATTTTCTCAACACTTTTTTTTTTTGCAAAAATGACGTCGTCATCATCCACTATACAGCATTTACGTTGAGGGTTTTCTCATTCGATAAACCAACAGCTGACAGCATGACTCTTTGTGTACAGAGCGTATGTTTGTGGCAATTCCAGTTTGATTGCAAAATTAATGCACCCGTAGTGATGGCATTTGCTACCGTGATTGATACTCGTATATTAGCTACGCAGTACGTAATTGATTGAAATCACGACATGCAATTTTAGGTCTTCCAAATAAACAGATTGTCTTTATTTTTAATAAACATTAAAATATATTATATTTGCATAATATCATCAAAGTAATGATGATTTGTTTCAATTTTCATAATAAACAGTAAATCGTTTCAACGATTAGTTGAGTCATTAGCAAGGAAATTTCTACAAATATACAAAAAAGAAAACATACGCAGCCAGATCTGAAAAATATCTGCATATTGATGACTTATATTCAAAGTCCCCTTTCCCAAAATTTTGCTTAAAACGAGATATTGATTCTAAAGTTTCTACTAATGTCACTGTGCCCCGAAATGGTACTATTTTAAAAAAATGGTTTTATTTAAATATTTTTAAATTATTAGCATCTGAAAGTCCCCAACAACAGTGCAGGCAGGGATCTTCAAAACGATATAGTACGAAAACCCGAAAACATTATTCAAAGAAAGACTTAGCGGTGTTAAAATGCCACAGTTCCTATACTTAATATAACAGCGGTCACAAAACTAACCGGCCTGAAACATGTATGGAGCGAGTAGTTTGAAAAAAAAAATAAATAATTTCGGTGAAAGGTAGCAACCTTGTAAAACATATGTTTTAAGCCTTAGGACGCCACATTGTTAAGCATTTTTATTTGAGCCATCAAAAGTAAACGATCTCAGTGAATTTGGAAACATGCACAAAATTGGTCACCAATATGTAATTCAATATTTCCATTTGAAAGGTCTCAGTCAAATCAATATTAAAGCCGAGCTAGATTCCGCTACAACTTTTAAATATTGCGTAGCAGAATTTAAACTAGGCTGTACGAGCTGCCAAGCAAAACACCGTAGTGGTCAATCAATTAAGGTGTCCACGCCAGACACAGTTAAAAAAAATCTACAGAATACTATTTGATGATCGTCGGCTGAATATGCGTGAGCTAGCTGGAACTGTAGGCATTTCAAAAAGTCGTATACATCGTGTATTGACCGAAGATTTGAAAATGAGAAAGCTGTGCGCAAAATGGATGCCGCGCTTGCTTTCAATAGAACAGAAACAGCCTTGTTAAGATGTTTCAGTAAGGTGTTTGGTGATGTTTTACCGCAATAAAGCCGAATTTTTGCGTCAATTTATAACCATGGATGAGACATGGGTCCACCTCTTCACACCTAAGACAAAGGAACAGTCAAAACAGTAGACTGGAGTGGGAGAATCATGTTCAAAGTAGGCAAAGACGCTTTCACTTGCAGCAAGGTCATGGCATCTGTTTTTTGGGATGCGAATGGGATTATTTTTATTGATTATCTTTGGGAGGGATAGAACATCGACGGCGAATAATATGGTAATTTATTGAAGCGTTTAGATGATGAAATTATGAAAAAAAGGCCACATTTGGCGAAAAAAAAAAACAGTTGTTTCATCACGACAATGCACACATCAACTATTGCGATGGCTAAAACTAATGAACTAAAGTTCGAATTGCTTCATCACGCACCTTATTCGCCAGTTTAAGCTAACTCGGCTTATGAAAAGATGGAGTCTGCGATTGGTGGCTATTTTAAGGAGTTTGAAAGTTCTTACTAGAAACAGGGTATAGAAGCATGAATATTGCTGGATAATATGTATCGGGTAAAAAAGGAATTATGTTGAAAACTAAACAAATTTTGTTCCAAACTTTTGTGTCTTCTTGGTCGGTTCCTCGTATACGTAGGTAATATATTTAAAAATTATTTATTTGCTTAAATTGAAATAAAATTTGTTGGTCTTAAAATATATATTTTTTTTTTTAGTTTTAATATTATTAATATCATTTTGCGGTCAGCTCCCAAAATTTTTGTATATCAATATCATTCACATCTCTATGCTTCATAGCTATGTCTTGGGTGGTATTCGATCGCTTTCCAAATTTCACATGCGTATAAAAAGACATTTAGTAAATACAATTTTTTTCATAGTGTAAACCAAATTTCGTACCACAATCAAAGACTGTCGCCAAAAGAAAATCAAATAGTTGTGCTTAGTTTCAGTTTTTAACATTCAAATCAAAATTATGATCAATTTTGAATCGGATTCCATGTCCTGCAGATAGAACCATTTCTTAAATTGTCAAGCTGATTCCGACTGCGACGATTTTGTCCAGTTCGGAAAATGAATTATATACATCGTATACATCGTGTATTGGCCGAAGATTTGAAAATGAAATAGCTGTGCGCAGGATGGGTGCCGCGCTTGGTTTCAGTAGAACAGAAACACCGTCGTGAAGGTGTTTCAGTAGGGTGTTTGGTGATGCTGGCACCACTGATAAATTTTCGCGATGGACGGACATACTCATTTACAAGTGTATATACAATAATTTGTGTACACAGATGGCCGTGATATCACAGATGGACGCTTTTGATTATTACAAAAGGAATAAGAAATATAGTGGGCTTCTCAAGATAAACAAAATGGACATAATAAAATTAGCTTTGAATTTGCCTGTGACATTTGACGTGACTTCAGCCATATGCACATCTCGTATTGTATATCAGGCATAAAAGCCGTAAACTGTATTGTATACTTAACACACAAAAAAACATACAATTTCCGAAATCTTCATTTGTTTTTATACAAAAGGTATCGTCTTTGTTTTTCCAATCAATATTTTCATTTAATTTTATTAAGAGGAGTCTAGATCATCAGCACAATGATGTTTTAAATCGATGCATAGTAATGGAAAAATAACACTATTATTAACATTATTATTCACATACACACACAGAGATAACGAAACAAACACACGCGAAAGTGCTTACAAACGCACTACTGTAGCACAAACAAATATTTAAATATTCAACTTGCCACGAAGGAATTCAATACGAACTATTCTCCACACAATGCTCAGCAGCATCGTCATCAACAGCAACGTCATCATCATGATCATCATCATCACCAACCGCCACATTTGGTATCAACAGTATTCGCAATCTGCAACAACATCTCACCAAGCTAGTATATCATGCAGCGAGAACTGTAAATAGCAATGATATTAAACTGCCTCAAGCTTAAGTATCAATTTTCTAAAATGAAAATGATTTCCTCCAATGGGGAATACAGCAACACTCATACACACTAACCCACTCACGCAGGCACATCAAAAATCTCAGTCATGCCTCTAATTTACCGCGCGCACACACACACACACGTTCTAACACACAGACGGACTCTGCAAGGAAGGCATAACATGAAAGGCATCAAATATGAACAAATAAGTATAATAACATATATAAGAACATCGCATGAGAGCTGAGTCAAGAGATATACGAGTATGTCTGTTTGGGGAAAGGGAAATGAAACTCATTACAAACTCACATTATATTAAAGCTAATAACGTAAGGTAACACAATGTAATGAACAACTAATGGAAGAGCAAAACTTGCAAAAGTAACGGTGCACATAAAATGTGTATTAACATTAGGCAATGTATTGGCGGAATAAAGTACGGAAAGGATCATTATTAGGACAGAATAAGTTGTTCTGTTAGAAAAGTAGCAACGAGGCTAAGAATAAAATCAGAGAATGGAAGGGCAAAACGCTACAAGATGTTGTTCTGGCAGATTAATTATGAAAGTTTCGTATTCTTCGATATTTCGTTATCATTTTGTTTTTTTTTTCTCGTAATACAAAAAATTTATCTAAAAACTAAGTTCAATCGAAGATATATTTATTTTTTTTTTTTTAAATTCCCAAAATTTCCATCTTAACAGTTGCTGTGTGAGTACGTTTCATTCCAAAATATTAATAAATTTTGATGAAACTTAGTTAAATATATAATAACTTCCGATCTTCAGTAAAGATAGGCAAAAATCTTAGCGAGCCGTTTTACACCAAACGAGGTTTTAGGAACGGCGACAATCAATTGCGGTAATTTACATGAGTCTCGCCGTACTCATGGTGTGCCATTACACGTGGGAGTCACTGGTATGAAGTGAGCATCATCATCATCATCATCATCATCATCATTCATCCCGGTCAGGAGTGAGGCCTATCTAGACACCTCAGATAGACGAAGAACAGTGTTTTCCAAGTTCTCGCATTACCCCTGAAGCAACGCAAAATCACTAAAAACACATGTTCGGGCAACAACAACCCTCACGATGCTCCCACAGGGGGTTCTACGCCACGACCAGGCAAGAACAAAATGTTCCTGGGGCCCCTGGTCTCCCGTGCTACTAGAATATAAGATCCCTCTGGTCAGAGTTTCGCAGACAAAAGCTGCTCCAGTTTTGCTATATCATACCTCGCATGGAACTGGTCGTCCATCGAATACGCCATAAATTTTCAAGGTTCGAGGAGAAAATAGCGACACAACAGTAAATGTCATGCTCTTCTAGTCCATCTACCATATCTCTCTTCGAAAGACCTCCATGTTAGTACGACTATAAAACAGAAAAAAAAACTTTCCGATATCTCTCGACGGCTTCTGTATGGTCGTTCCTGCTGCCAGGATGAGGCACGGCGACAATCTATACTGCGACCTCTTCAATATACTGTTGGAGATGATTATGAAGAAAGCAGTTAACACGTCTGGTACCATCTTAAATAAAAGCCATATGTTACTCGCATACACAGATAACATAGACGTTATCGACAGAAAACTGCGAGATGTTACTGCAGCCTTCTCAAGCATCGAGAAGGAAGCAGCGAAAATTGGTCTAGTGGTAAGCGAGGACAAAACAATGTTATTGGTTTCAACGCACAGAGTCTACTCGTTTGGGACGCTGTGTGAACGTTTACAACTATAATTTTTAAGTGGTGGAAGAATTCATCTACGTCGGTTTCGCTCTAAACAAAACGAAAGATGTCAGCATGGAGGCAAAGAGGAGAGTATTGCTTGCTAACATATATTACTATGGGCTAAACAAGCGATTCAATGATAAAGCCCTCTCTCGCCAAACAAAAATCCGACTGTACCAGACATTGGTTCTACCTGTTTTGTTATATGGCACAGAATCCTGGATTATGACGCAAGCGGATGAATCAGTACTGGCAGTTTTCGAGAGGAAAATATTTCGGAAAATATATGGACCCAACATCGTTAACGGAGAGTATTGGCGTCGCATGAACAATAAGCTGTATGAGCTTTAACCAACATCGACGTGGGCAAAGGCCATAGACTTTTTGGCGGCCCGCTCCCGACGAGGCGGTACCGTAAGATCCAAGTCATCATAACGAGACCTAGGATCTAAACGCGAGGATCTAAGTTCGAGGCATATTCACCTTGGCGGCCATAGCGTGACGCAGCCCCAGCGGTGTTATACTCATCTTGGTATCTATGATCGTAGTGATTGCCATAGTTGCGGGCTCCTGATCTATATCGAGAGGCTCCATAGTCTAGCGAATAATTTCTGTCCACCAAGGCCATATCAGAGTTACGACCATTTGTGGTACTGGCTGTAGTCAAATTGCCACTGTCAGGTAAGTCACCCAAGTAACGTGACTTGTTTTTCTGTAAACGATACACAGCGATTGCGTTGGCTAGACCTTGTAGTGCGGTTGTACCCAAATGTTCCGGCACGGAGGACTTTCGACAATGAACTCGATGGATGGCGCAGGAAGGGGGCGACTAAAATTCCGTTGGAAAGACCAGACTTTTGAAATACGATCGAAGCTTGGTGTAACGAATTGGAGGAGAAGCGCAGAAGATCAAAGCGCTTGGAATTGTTTTCTACGGGCGGCGTATAATGGATAAGCATGTCTATTCCAGTCGTTACTCAAGAAAAAGAATAAAAACTGCCGATACAAAGATGCAAGTCTACATTTTGCATATGCTATGTTAAATATCCCGATATACATATATATTATAGTTAAGAGAAGTCAGTTGATAAAATCCACACATTTCATATTTTCTGCGGGCTTGGCAATTTTTCTAAAGCAATATTTACAGGCACCAATTACAATAAGGTATTCGATTCGATTTTTTTAATCAATGTATTTAATTTATTTATGTTCTATTGTATAAAAAATTCAATTTTTTGTTTTTTTTGTTTTTTTTTTTTTTTTTTGTTTAACTAATCAGTTTTTTAGATGATAGACCGTATATGACCTCTATGCTCATTTACGCACCTGATCACAAAATTATGCATTGTGAAATCGCTTCGATTATTATTTTAATAGATTGCCTTAATTAAGTCAAATTCTTTGCTTTTTTTTTTTGTAAATTTATTATATCAAAGTTCACACAAATTACGCTTCAGCGCCGCATGATATTACGGAGGCTAGTTGGCCAAATAATTACATTAAAATTATTTGCATAATAACCATAGTTTTAATACAAAATACAAATACGAGTACATTTATGAAAAATCAAATTTCTTAACATGCACTTTAATATGAGCTCAAAATTCATACCAGGAGTTCTTCGACATTTTGCAATAAATACTTTTTGATTGATGATTTAAATAATGAAAGTATTTCTAGTAATTTTAACCGCTGTGGTAAAATATTGTACTGACTCCTACTAGAATGTTCTATACGCTGTTTTGTTGTTTCAGATCGACACATAGCTATTCTCAAATTGTCATTATTTCTCGTATTGAAAATATACTGATTTCGGGAAAAATTTATCGTGTGATGGCCAATTCTATGCAAAGGTTTGAAAACATATATTAGCAGTTGTAATTTATAACAACCATATATTGGCAAAATTGTTGAAAAAACATCCCTATACAGAGAAAACAAATACGGAATTGGCAATTTTGCTACAGCTTTTAATACATTATTCTATTACCGTTGAAGTGACTTTAATTCAGAACTCTTTTTATAACCATACCTAATGACTAAATAGTTACAATGACTTTGAACTATAGCTTGAAATATTAAAAATATAGTATTTTTAAATTTATACAATAAGCCTATGCCAGTTAATATTGTAGGTTTCAGATACTGTATATGCAGTGTCCAAAAAAAATTACTTTAAAAATGTAATCCCAAATATTTAATTGAATTAACTTCTGGAATTTCTTTCCCGTCTACGTGTATACTAAAGTTATCGTTAACCGTCAATATGGCCTAAATCCTATCAATTTTGTTTTATTTGAATTAAGGAAAAGTTTGTTAATGCGTAAATACTGTACTAATAGACTTGTTACTTGTTCTATGTAAGGTTTCACAACCATTTCATATTTACATGGATAAAAAATAGCAATGTCATCAGTGTACACAAATATCTTACCTGACATATCAGTATTTTTCAAGTGCTTTTTATAAAGAGAAAATAACAGGGGGCTCAATGCACTTCCCTGAGGGACTCCGTGCTTCACTAGTTTCAACATACTTTTACTATTAACAATTTGTACAAATTGTAGCCGCTTCGTTAAATAGCACTTTAAGAGAAAATGTTCTTTGTCATGTACATCATAAAATCTGAGTTTCTGAAGTAAGATATCATGATCAATTAGATCAAATGATTTTGACAAATCACAGAAAACTCTAGCTAAACCTCTATACCCGTCTTCCAACGACATACATATGAAATTTTGCACATTAACAGTTGCCTCCTCTGTTCTACAACCTTTTCTGAAACCATATTGAAAATAATTTGGCAAATTTTTATCTGAGAAATATGTAAAAATTGTGTATGTAAAGTATGTCCAAAAATATTCTCTATAATGGATAAAACTGATATTGGACGAAATTTATCAACGGAAGTAGATATTTTCTCCTTAGATACTGGTACAATTTTATGATTTTTTAACATTTTGGGATGGATTGAACTACAAATTATACCATCAAAGATGTTAACCAAACGTGGAGTCACACTATCAGCACATATCTTAAGAACTTTTGCTGAAATGTTATCATGACCAAGACTTTTTCCCGATATTAAACTGGATGTGCTATTTCTCGTTTCATCAAGTGATAGCTAATTATTCTAGCTTGAAATCTGCCATTACAGTTTCTTAATATTCTCAAGGCAAGACACGTGTCCGAAGGGATACACCTTTTCATTAACATAACATCATGGAAGAGAAGTTTGCTGTAGTCAGATCAGTCGCTCCATCTTGCTGGAATCAAATGCTGTTGGAAAGCATACGTCTTCGGCGCAGTTCTGGGAAAACAAACACCTCAACATAGTGGTACCCTTTAACAATTACTGTTACACCAAAGCACAATTCGTGCGCCACCCTGTTTATCTATATATACGTTGCAGTTTAAAAACGTTCTTTGCATGGCATACAACGTAAAGAAATGTTTTAGGATATAGATACATATATTTATTATATCATAATTTTTTCCCAATTTATTCAAAAACTTGCCATGTTCTGCACATTTTCTACTCATCGCTAAGCTATCCAAATAATTTCACGAACTTACTGGCATTTCACGCCCAACCTCGTTCATCCTTTACAATGTCCTACCTTAATTTATGCTGCTCCTACAATTCTCAGTTGCATTACAAGCCTCGATACATCTAAGAAAACTTTTCATTCAGAGTGATTGTATCAGCTAAAAGCAGACAACATCAGCTAACATCAACAAAAGTAAGTCAAAGTAAGGAAGCACTTTCTCAAACCACAGCTGCCACCACCTTTGCCGCACACACTTTCGCACTTTTAGTCATTTTGCGGCTCGTGATGTAACATTTCTCATACGGCGTGATTAATGTTGTTCGCTTACAATGGAGAACAAGAATAAACATTATTTGTTATAATCACGTAAATCAACAATGGTTGTGAAAAGCAACGATGTGTTGCTGCTGTTGTGGATGGGAAAATTTGTTTTTCTTTCTTTCTTGCTAAGCCGCAAGTACAAGTAACATTATGGGAAACCTAATTTCTTAAGACAAATATTTATCGGGAATATCAATGCGTGATTTAAAGGAGAAAAGATTTCGGAGTTTGTTGATGTTACTGGCATCATTGAGGAAATTACTGCAACAGAGACTCATTAATATAAGCTTAGCATTCTTTCCCTCGCCGTTCTTCTTATAGGCAGACGAAATGGGAGGAAACGATAATTAATATAAATGTAAAAACTCCAAAAGCTAATTTGTGTGTTGACTGGCCATTAACAAAATGTTGGCTAATTGTAGAAGTGATGTCAAAAGTGGCCTCCTGGCGGGGTAAGTAATCGAGTTAAGATTAATGACGTTTATAGTTAAATTATAGGATACTACTGGAGAAGGAATTAAATAGCTATTACATTGAATGAGTCCGTAAGCGTCTTATAAAACGATCTCTTCTTGGGGAATGGATGAATTATTGATAGTAAGCAACTGAATATAATAGGACATGACCAGAGTAACCTTTCGGGAAGTATATTTGACACAAAACTATTGTTCTACTGTTAAACTTACCTGGCAACCATGGTTTGTTTTGGTTAGTTCCTAAAACCATAGCAATAATTAGAAGAAATTATTACTATTCTAAGAAATGGTCAATGTCCAGTTTTATTTCTAATGGACTCCATTACAAGACAAACAAAATTACCACAAAATTGGCTAATAAAATACAAGATATTTATTTTTTATTCAAATTTATTGTATCACCTTCAAAGTATGTCTGAAAACCATATCATGATTGTTCGATCATAACTGTTGAGTTTTTACAAAAAAAAAAAAAAAAAAAAAATCGTTCACAACCAAAACCTTGTAAGATATTATAGTGAGATTATTGTAATGAAAAATACATGAATTTTCTCCCCACAAATCTGACCTTTTTCAAGGCATAGATAATAATATTCTTTATTTAGAGTCAGAGCTTCTAGCAGGAGTTTTGAGGGCACAATCTCGTGTTGATCGAAGAAAACAACTTATTTTTTATTGGATTCAACTCAGTTGAAAGGCAAGTTTCCGAAGCTTGTTGGTTTGTTTCCACGTCAAACCCACAAACCCACCCTTCACCACCAGCTATAATGATTTTTTTTTTAATATAGGGTTGACGCTAATTCTTTCAACGATCTTAATGCGATTGAGTAACTGAAGGAAGTTCAGTCTTTTTGGAACATACCCAAACAATCGTGTAGAAAAACGTTCAGCAGCTATATATGTATATCTCAAATTTAAGTAACGATTTTCAACCACAATTTCCTTCATTTTGTAGATGCTAACTTTAGTTAAAAACGTTGTAAATCTACCAGCGAGAGGCAAATCTTTTAGCACATCTCGGCCGCTTTTGAAACCACTGTACACATTTTTGACAACCCCTTTTGTCGGGCTTTTCCAGGGATGAAATCCCGTTAGTTTTTTGAAGGAATGTACTAAAAAATGTTCAAATTCCTTTTGTAGACCTGTCTTCGGAGTCATTGCATTAATATTTTTTTTTTTTTTTTGCACGCCCATTATATTGAAATCTGCGCGAAAGAAATGTAATCGACTACTGCGTATTGGGACAAATTCTGCTAAAAGTCATGGATGTCACCACGCAAAAATTATAAAATTGGTTTACAGCCAATAAAATAAATAAAATAAAATGTTTTACAACACGCTGTTAAGCATGACGTGTGTTATTGAAAATTCAACAAATAACACTTTTTTCCAGCGCCTTGGAAAAAAATGTATTTTCCAAAGGAAGACAAAAGTACGAAAATATCGATTTAAAGTCTGCCACGGTAAAGCTTTCTTCATAGAGTATAATATAGGTATAATAAATCTGAGGACAATCTTTCTATTGAGTCACATATCGTTGGCATTAGCAACTTTTAAACGTCTTCAAATACAGAAAAAATCCAGCACCGTTCTGTGCAGTTTTTGAAGTACGCACCATGTGTATCTTATTTACTATTTTGAAATTCGTTCAGGATTATGTGAAGCCAGATTGGAAAACAATTATAATAGACCATGACAGCTACCAGAGCGGTCTCAAAACTAGCCCACCTAACACAGAAGACACAAAAAAGTTGGGACATAACCTCCTCTTAGCTCGATACACTTTTTCCAACGATATTTAATAGCTTCTATAACCTGTTTATAGAAAGAACTGTCAAACTCCTTAAAATAGCCATTAACCGCAGACTCCATCTCTTCATTGTTAGTAAATATTTTATTACCAAACCATTTTCTCAAGTTTCGAAAAATAGTCCGAGGTCCTAAATCTGTTCAACAAGGTGCGTGATGAAGCAGTTCGAACTTTAATTCATTAATTTTGGCCGCCGCAATAGTGGATGTGTGAATTGGATCGTTGTCTTGATGAAACAAAACTTTTTTTTTCGCCAAATGCGGCCTTGTTTACATAATTTCATCACCTAAACGCTGTAATAAATTGGCATAATATTCGCCGTTGATGGTTTTTCCTTTCTGAAGGTAATAAATACAATTAATGCTAAAGCCGATTGAATCAGCGGCGGCTGCGTTCATCAAAAAATAGCCGACAGCGGCGCGCAGATCAGCTGCGCCGAATTAGCTTCAAACTCTATTCCCAACAACTTCAACAATAACTGTCAGTTGGCTACCCATTCACACTCATTCTTATGCACTATGGGAAAATAATAGCCAGTTCAAAGAGCACACAAATTGTCTTAGGAATCTCCTATTGCGGTGCAAAGATCTCTTGTTAAAAAAAAAAAAAAACTTTATTTTCACCGTCACTTTGAATATTTTTTGTTACAATTACAATTTAGCACACCAACAATTAATGGTTAATAATGCTTTTACACAACACTATAACTAAAACTAAAATTCAGAACTTTTGTGTAACTCAGGCGGCTTTGCAAGGGGCGGCCTTAGATTGCTTCTTTGGAATCTTAGCATTCTGTCACTCTATCGCGTAATCTTTTCGCATTTTTATATAAATTGGTTCTTATTTTTCAATTTCAATTTGTTGTTTACTCCGAAATATATTAAAGAATTTGTTGTGTGAAATGAACACCGATTTGCTGGAAAAACTTAGCAACTGAGAATAAGAATTGTTTTGTTTCTGTAGAACAAATCAAATGCAAAAAATGGAAGTACCAGCAACAAATAATATCACAATGACAGAGAGAATTGATAATTCTTGACCACGCTAAGCAAGAATAAATATTCATCATAAATAGAAAAATTATGTTCAGTCTCTGGATGGAGCATGTAGTATATGAATCGAAATTTTGAAAACCAAATTGAAATAGTAAATAAGAGATGAAGCCAGCTAAAGGGCAGCGCACCAATTACAATACAATAAGAAATTCAAATAACTTTTTTAAATCAATGCATTTCATAAATTTTTCTTATTGTTTAAAAAATTCAATTTTTGTAAGTTATATAAATAACTAATTGGTTTTGAAGATGATAGGCCGAAATGGCCTCCATGCTCATTCACGCATATAAAATTATTCGCTGCGGTCTGACAGGTTGATTGAGGGATCGATCAATTATTGTTTTAATGGACAGCTTCAATTTATTCAAATTCCTACAGTCAATGCATTCAAATTCAATGCATTTCATTAATTTGTTTTATTGTTCAGAAAATTAAATTTGTTAAGTTATCTTCTTTATATATATAATTCTACTGTACGGGCGTTGTCACTGAACTCCTCCTAAACGGCTGGACTGCTTTGCATAAATTTTTGTATATGCGTCTGGGTGGTGCTCGGGATGGTTTAGATTTACAATTCGGTCCAATTGGACAAAGGGGCGTAGTACCTCCCATACAAACAAAAAGTTAAAAATCATTTATTTCTGCTCCTGCTTACGGTATTTGAACAAAATTTGGTGCGTAGGTTTGGTGTACATATCTTAAGTGCTACTGTAAATATGGGCGGGATTGGACAATGGGGCGTGGTACCTCCCATACAAACCATAAATTAAATATCCAATATTTCCGCTCCTGTTTACGGTATTTGAACAAAATTTGGTGCGTAGGTTTGGTGTACATATCTTAAGTGCTGCTGCAAATATGGGCGGGATTGGACAATGGGGAGTGGTACCTCCTATACAAACCACAAATTAAAAAGCAATTATTTCTGCTCCTGCTAAAATTCGAAGGCAAAGCAACGTTTGCCGGGTCAGCTAGTATACCTATAAATAACTAATTGGTTTTGAAGATGATAGGCTGTAAATGACCTCTATGCTCATCCAAGTGACACCTGATCGGAAAATTATTCACTGCGGTCTGACAGGTTGATTGAGGGATCGTTCAATTATTGTTTTAATGGACTACTTCAATTCAGTCAAATTCCTTGGTTTCGCTTTGGACATCTCTTGCTTTACTTAACCATATAAAGTCTGATGCAGTCAGATCAGTTGAACTTGATGGCCGTCGGAAAGTGGAGTTCTTGGGAGATTGTTTTTTCGTCTGGCTATGTGTGCAGTTGCTTTATCTTGCTAAAACCGAATCTTGTTGAAATGGATACATCTTCGGCACAGTTCTGAATAAAAAAAAAACTCCTCAACATCTTTAAATAACTGTCCCCGTTGACAGTTACTGTTACGCTGTTTTCTTCACGGAAGTATGACCCCACAATGCACGTTGATAAAACTGCGCACTGCACAGTGACTCGTTTTGGATGCAATTCCGTCTCATGGAGTAAATCTGGATTAGATTCACTACATATATAACCATTTTGCTTGTTTAACTTGTCGTTTAGTTCAAAGTGGCTCTCATTAGACATAAACAAAAAATTTATCAAATTGTTGTCTTCTTCGGCCATTTCAATCAAATTTTAAAATGGCAAAATTTTAGGCGAATAGGCAAATCCAAAGCGTTTAACATGCTTGTAATTTGGACTTTGTACGGAAACAAATTAAAGTCATCATGAATTATCCGTTGTAATAATTCATGATGACTTTAATCTGTTGCCGTAAAAAGTCCAAACTACACCGTCTGCTAACTCCGATAAGTTTAGTACCGAAACGTTTGGATATGCCGCGATTGTGTCTTGAATCCCAACATAGGGATCTTTATGGTACGGTCTTCGTGCGATGCTTCCAGATTCGGCAAACATGTTTACCCACTTCATAATGATCCATCCACTAGGGAGATTGCCGCCAAACTACCGCCTAAATTTCCTTTAGACTGAAATGAAGGACTGCAAAGCATGGTATCGCTGCACTATACAAATCCTCTTTTCTGAATCCCAAAGCATATATTTTAATAAATCTAAACAATAGTCTGCCAAATAAAAAAATGAAAATAATAAACCGGTTACTCACACAGAAAAAAAGTTATTACGTTTTATGTTTGCATCACGATTCGTGCGCCCCCTATAGTTCAAATTATTTTACTGTAATATCCAATAGTTTATGAAATAGTTGAATTGCAAAGAGTCAAATTTTCGCTAATTCAATAATTAATATATTTTCAGGATATAATGAATTAGTGAACCAGTTTTGCTTTTCTCACAAGCGTTGTATTTCTTTTTTGTCCTAGCACATCATATAACTTCGTATTAAATACAATTTAAAGTATTTTAAATGATTGATTTAAAAAAACGGCAACATAATATTATTTATTATTTCATTATTTTGACACTTCTTTAACAGTGATGTTAAAGATGATGTTAAGACAGTTTATTTTACTTGCAATAGAGAATCATAAACCGATAGATCTTCAGTACTAATAGAACGCATTTCATTCCAAGGTACATCTGTATTCAAAATCAAAATATTTTTAACACTCAATTGCGCTGAGTAATGTTTAAATCGTTTCAAGAATTCTAAAATACCTTGAAATATAGCTAAAGTCATTAGGAAATATTTTGTTTAATTTCATTCTTTTTAATGAAATTGCCAAATTTTCGGGCTCCATATCAGTTAAGATATTTAACACGTTAAAAACGGAATATTACCATCCTTGGCAAAAAGCTGTTGTTTCGATTTTATGGTTCTATTGAGTAACACAGTCAAAGTCAAAAAACTAGAAAGAATGTTTGTTCCCATTTCTTAGATTGGTTGCATCAAATATTTGTTCTTTATTAATAAAAATATCAAAAAATAAGTGAAATTAACGTTAAAGAAATTTATACTACATGTTTTCTACTTTTTTCAAAATATCACACGATAATATGGCAGAGCAAAAGAAGTCGCTTATAAGACAGAGTATGCAAACCCAAATATTTTCTCATATATTATTCGAATTTGAGGTATTCAAACAGGGATTTGCACGAAAGTTCAGTTTCGTATCAGTTTTGATATTACATTTCTTTTTTGAAAGTTCATTAGGAGTTTGCTCTTGATTCATATTCGAAACAAACATTCACTTCATACATTAATTCGTTTCTTACCTGAAACGAAACTGGAAATTTATATTCAAAGAAAAAAAACTCTTAATGAATTTGGGTTAAAGATGAATCTAAAACACTACACCAAATCTACTCAATGCTAGTAAATTTGTACTCGAAATGATTGAGAGAAACTTAGATTGGCAAAATTTAATTTGATTTGAAAATGAGTGGAAATATTTCGTGCTTAAAATAAGCACGCACATTTCCTCGAATAATTATTTTACTTATTTTTCAATTGGTTCGAAATTAGTTCGAAATTATCATAAAACAGATATTTTGATTCGAGAATCTTGAAAGAAAATCTGTTGCTTAATATGAATCAGAACTGAAACGTAATGTAATCTTGTTTCTTATTGGAGATAAAGGTAAAATGATTTATTTACATTTAAATTCAATATTTTCAATTCGAAAAAACATGCAACATTCTTAATAGCTGTGAAAGTTTCTGATAGTAAAGTAATAAAATAGCTTATTTAAAGCCTTTAGTTGTGAAAGTTTCTGATAGCGTTTTATATATAGTAAAGTCATAAAATAACTTATTTAAAGCCTTTTTTACCTTATTCAATTCTACTGAAAGAGCCAAATTGCATAAGGTAAAAAGGCTTTAAGTAAGTTATTTTGTGAATTTTCTATACCATGCTCTCAGAAACTTTCACAACTACATATTAAGAATGTTGTTTGTTTTCTCGAATTGAATATATTAAAATGAAATGTGAATAAACCACTTCGCAAACTGAAGCCATAATTGTTTTCAAATTTGTTATGCTTGTATGAAATAGAAGTAAAACTCCATAAAATTTTGCATCGGTTGCTAGAATCTGGCTCAAAAGTGTGTATAAATACTAAAACTGAATCAAAACTAAAGTGTTTGTGGGTTTAATTATGTTTCGTGACTGTTCGAATATAAAAATTTCGCTATTAAGTGTATGAAATGAATAAATTTTGTTGCCATTTTCTAGAATCGATCATTTGAAACATTTCATAATTATAGATGGTATGGTGTATGATGTCCAATGAAAAAAGGTAGACCAAGCCCAGTACAAAAACATGAAGCTGGTTCAATTAGTGAAATGAGACTAATTTCAAACGAAACTAGCTCACAAACTGCACTAAAGGGATTTGAACCACTATGGAGCTACATATACATATGTATTTATGTCAGATCATAATTTCAAGATTTGGATGAATTTCATGGCGATAGCCCGTCATAAATGAATTGTGATTGCTTTCGTTGTATTTCAAAAATTTTTTTCAATTTTTTTGTACTATATTTTATATATAATTCTGCAAGAAAATTTTTAAAGCATGTGGAAATTTAGAGTAATTTGTATCTGTCATATATTTTAAAACATTCTTACTGTGCATATTTAATTTTTCACCTGCAAAATTAATCAATTACAAAAAAAAAAGTTCAAACTTTTACCAAAATAGTACATAAACCCTTCCAAATATACCAAATAAACTTCCAAATTCTATTGAAATGTATAAAAATGTTTATAGGTCTGCAACATGTCACCCACAGTGGGTTAAACGTAAATCGCATTGACAGTCACAGCCATTCGTTTACGAAAACTTGTAGGCAAAACTTCATAAAACCAAATTTATATAAAAATACTTTTTTAATAATATAAATAAATCGTGTGTTTGATTAAAATATGTCTATTCGTAAAATGAATGGACAGAAAAAATATACAGTAGAACTCCAATTATCCGAACTCCGATCAACCGAATCGCTGATTATCCGAATCGCTTTGAAACACTGAATGTATGTATTTGTACCTAAATGTTCATATGTACATATGTACATTCTTTTATTTTTATATATTCTTTTTATGTACTTTTACTTCTTTATACTTTACTAATGCATACAATGCCAAAAATAAGCTCTTTTACTTTAAAATCCCCTTTTTTTCAGAAAAAATCCAATTATCCGAATTTTTGATTATCCGAATGTGGTCCGGTCCCAATTGATTCGGATAATTGGAGTTCTATGTACTGTAAATGAGTTTAAAATTATACAATCTCTCTCCTTCCCTCCTATACTATGTTGTAAATGCATTTTGGTTTCCAAAATTTCGCATCGTATATTGTAAGCCCCATCTAGTGACAAAACATTTTTCTTGTCCATTTGTCTTCTTTGATTATAATGTTTGTTGTATTGCATTCTTGCTTAGCCTGATCAACAATCATCAATTCTCTTTGGCAGAGCCATTACGTTTGTTGCTGGCAACGCCATTGCATCTCATTTATCTGTTCCACAACAACACAACGATTGCAAGAGTCAGTCGTTGTTAAATTTTCGCTGCGAATGGGTGTGCATTGCAAAATAATCGAGTTTAGTATATTCCAGTGCAAAAACAAACTGAACCAATTGCAACATTTGCAAAATTAAAGTTAATTCTTACGTAAATGACAAAAGATTACGCGAAAGGGTGATAGAATGCCGAGATCCCAAAGAAGCGACCTGATAGCGCGGCTTGTAAACCCACCTGTGTGTGCTATGTAAAAGTTGTGAATTCTAGTGTTTAATCGTAGGATATTGCAAAAATAATATTAGTTTTTAATTGTCGATGAGTTAAATTGTGATTAAAACAAACAATATCAAAAGTGGCCGTAGAAATGAAACATTTTTTCAACAAGATGTCTCGGTGCCGCAATGGGAAGCTTCCAAAATTTTTCGTGTGTTCTTTGATGTGTGATTTTGTTTTGTTTGTTTACATTTTTGCGGTGCACAAGATTAAGTGTGAAAGAGGAATAGAGATAATTTGCAGTTATTGTTGTTGGTGAGAGAGCGTATTGCATTTACATACATAGCAGAGCAGAAAGATGAGATAATCAATGGCATGGAGATGATGTTGTTGGTAAGTGTTAATATTTTGTTTTTGTTATCAGTCTAATCTGTTAATGCAGTTACTGTTGGCATTAGTTGATCTATGAAAAAGAAGAAAAAAACATCAAGAAATTACATTTTGTCTTCGCTCTGTAAAATGCAGCATTTTCTGAATTAATATATGTATGACGTAGAAGATTGATGATTTGCTATTTCCATACGTTCTGTGAAAAACGTACTATTGTAAGTTGCTCAATTAATCACAAAATGTTTGTTATTCATTTAAATTGGTTGTGCCGCTTGAAAGGTATACCCTTTCCGGTATAATAATCTTATGCCAACAAAAATTCCAATAATCATCATGATCATCCAACATTTTTCAAAGTGAATTTTTCAAGAATTTTTGTAGAGATGGTGAGTTGTTGTGGTTTAAAATTCATGAGTTTTCTATCATCAAATCTGTTTTTTTTCGACGAATTCTCTCTCCCAAATGCCAAAAGCTAGGTTAGGCACTATGAATGAGCTTTTTACGAGGAAAAAAATTCCACGAGCCATTGTTGTCTCGTGAAAAAATTTATTTTATTTATTATTTTTGTTTATTTATTTTTTTTTTTATTTATTATTTATTTATTTTTGTTTCCAACGCTAAACTCGGAACAACTTAAATTTTTACGTCATAGTACATTCGCTAATATATTTTTAAAATTGTAGAATTGTCTCTTCAGTACAGGGTTATCCATTTGTCGTTTTCAAGTAAAGTTAAACAAAGCACACATAAAGCTACGGTTTCGATGAAACTTATATTTTATTATAATGTTTTTGACCTTGCCATTATGTACGAAATATAATGTGATTTAAATGACCTCATCTGAATTAGTTGCAGCAGTGGATATTTTTGAGGTAGTTTTCGAAAATATACGGCCCAATGACATCTCCAGACCATAATGTGTAGCAAACAGTCACTTGTTTTGGATGCACGGGTTTTTCACAATCACTTCTGGGTTCTCCGAACCTTATATGCGACAATTTTGCTTGTTGACATAACCACCGAGTGAGGAATGAGCTTCATCTCTGAAGAAAATTGTGTTCAATTGAAAGTCCACGTTTGAATCACCACTTTTATAGTAAGTTTTAACTAATTTTACGCGTTCTTCGGTTGTTAAACTATCCATATTCGGAAATGGCAAACCATTCACTAAATAAATAAAACTTCAGGTAACAGGTATATAACAGCTGACAGCCTCGACAGACCGGCGGTTTTGAAACCACTAAATGGATAACCCTATATTTCATTTCATTATTACCGAACATATTATATTCCAAAATTACAAGTTATTCTTATTCAATTGTTACAAACCAAATAAAAAAAAACCGATTGGCGTTGAAGCCTAAGAACATTTTCAAACATTGTGCAGGAAAAATGGAATAATTTAGCTGCACCTTTTTTGATATGGAGTATCAGCGCAAAAATTCTGTAAAATATCAACTTTAACGCACAACGGCAAGATTATTAATCATCAATATTACTTTGATCGGCTTTGGAGTACTTTTTTCCTTTTTTTTTTTTTTTTTTTTAAGTTAAATGGGAACACGCCATTACTGGCACCTTGTAGCCAGTTTACTGGTTTGAATGAATACTATTGAAACCATTTCGCATAAATTCTATAGGTTTCTAGTTCGGCAATGGGTGTCATGGGAGTCAAAATTATTCGTTTCCAAACGATAACAATTTGATATTGAGAACTTTCGAATATTCTTTTTGACATGTGAGTCCTTTATGAAAATTTGCCTTAAATTTTCTTTTTTTCTACAAACTGATGTTATTTCCATTTGTCTGAAACATTTATCATATTAATTTGAAACCTAAAATTTTAGTTCTCTATGTTTCTAGTTCGACGACCATTTTCTTCATGGGAATTAACGTTATTCATTTCTAAATGATAACAATTTAATACTGGGAACGTTCGAATGAATAGTCTTTTTGACATGTGACTTTTTTATGAAAATTTGCTTTTTATTCTTTTTTCTTTAAATTGATGTTATTTCCATTTGTCTGAAATGTTTATCACATTAAATTAATACTTTAAATGTTAATCACAACTGGTTTTAAATATGTTATTTTTCATACATACTTTTATTGCGCTTTCAACAGTATAAAACTGATAAGGCTTATATGTATATCGCATTTGTTCACTTTCACACAAATAAATTTTAATTATATTTCAATTTATTTTCTTTTGTTATGTTTGTATTTGCAAACAGCATATCTTTGAATAACAATCAGAGAAACAAATATTGTATGTATTTCTGTTGTAAGGCCTAAGGGAGGAATCAGTTAAATTCTAATTTATGTTAAATTGTAAGCATAATTAATAAATCATTAAGATGGGGTTTTCAAATACAGCTCTCACAAACTCGTTGGAAGCATGGAAACCTAAAATATTTCCTAAGGCTTAATTATATGATGAAATTATATTTAATAATGAGGCATATTTGTGGAGTTAATGTGTGCTTTGTTAGGACAACATGGCTACAGTCTTTAGTGTTTGGTTTGTAATTTAAATTGATATTTAGACACTAAATTTTGATATTAATTATACTAATTACTGTGCTCATCAATTATATTTTCCCTTTTATGGGCTATTAATGTAGGCGCCTCTTATATCATACTCTGTGTATTAATTATGTGTTATTGACGCCTCCAGCACTAAGGTAACTGTTTAATCCCCAATATAATAATAGAGGTTATTAGAAATGGTACGCAGGATAATTTGAGATAAGAGTATGGTAACACTGGACATCAGAAATCAAAATGTTTTCTCACTCACAGCCACGTTTATACATCCGTAAAACTGTGGATCACTTCAAGTAGAACGGCATGCTTCGTTTCCCATTTCGTGTTGTCTTTTAATTTAAAAGGACAATATAATTTCGCATGTAATAGATAAGAAATACCAGTTAAAATATAAGGATTTCATTCATAATAGTTTAATATTGTGCCCAAGAATTGTATTTGTAAATCAAGAATACTTCTATTAAACGTTCTATTCGATTGCCATTTTATTGAATATTCCAAGCAGTTACTTTAACCAAATATTTACAAAAATGTTTTGAAACTTTTTCGATTTTTTTTTCTATTTTATCCGTACAAAATTACTGAAATTTTATTCTTGAAATTCTAAACATTTATGCGCCTATGAAAATAATGCATTTGTAACCTTTAACGACTATCAAAATTATTCGATTGACGATGAAAATGACGATGACGATGACGATGAAAAAATGAAAACAGCCTGCAGCTTTTCATTTTTAGATTTTTATATTGAGTTACGGGGAATTCAAAACAAATTATTTGAAATTGTTAATTTTTCTTATATATTTTGACAAATTATTATCAACTGTTTGTTATTAAATACTTCATTCACGTAATGTTTGAAATCTGTCAGTTGGTCCCATACAAATTTGAATAACATCTTTATTATTCCTAATAACAGTTCTTGGCAATTGTGCTTGTACATGACAATCATTTTAAATTAAACGTAAATACTGTTGGAAAAGGTAAAAACATAACAAAAGTCTGTTTTTTGCCAATAATTGTAATGATCTTTATGAATACGTTTCTTACGAAACCTTCAATAAGTGCTAAAACGTTCAGTAAAAAATAGAATTTTAAAGCCATTTCTTTGTTTCCTTCATACTAACGGTTGTGAAGGGAAGCAGTTAAATTTCTTTTTATATTTTGAATTTATTTATTTATTTCTCATAGGGAATACTATTATTGTTATTACTTATTTATTTTTGGTAGGCATAAATCATTAGTATTCCATAGCGTGTCGAATTTGTGCCGAAATTTGAATGTAAAAACATCATTTCATATAAATTTAAAAATTTTTTTTGTGGAAATTTGAATGTGTAAACATCATTTTATATAAATTTAAATTTTTTTTCAACTTTAGATTAAATTTATAAATTTATAAATAATAAATATTTTGCTTTGTTACAATGAAACTAAATACGTATTATATATATATATATATATATATATATATATATATCAAGATCAACGTTTATACATCAGTAAAACTATGGATCACTTCAAGTAAAACGGCATGTTTCGTTTATTTATGCCTCTCACAAACAAACTGAACGTGCTATATGGATAAAACCGTCAACATATCTTTGAGAAGAGTGTACCAACATAAAAAAATAATAATAATCGAATAGTCGAATGTACGTAACCCGCGAAATTTGAAAATTCGCTTTATTTTTGGAAGACACCTAGTATGTTTGCTGGCATAAGATTCCTTAATTTTTTGTTTTTAAAATTACAATTGCATACATTTCAGTAAATATTTAAATAAAAATAGAATAGAAGAAAATACCTTCGCTCCAGTTACTTTGATACTGAAAAGTGCCAGCCTGCTTCAATTTTTTCAAAATTATTAGCAATCTTGGGATATCTCGAAAACATCATGATTACCGCTTTGTTATATTGAAGTAAAAGAAAATATTTTGTAATAAATTTTGTAGCTTCGGATACCTACAGGAATCTTAAAATATTTAAGGCAAACACTTCAAACTGGTGGTTAACATAACAAGTGGTTGGGAGACAAATATTTGAAACATTTGAAAGTCTCCCTGAAAATAAGGGCCGTTTTAACGTTTACAACAGTTACGGGCTTAACTTTGTTCAACAGTATTAAATTTTTGAACATTTGCTTTTGATTTACCTACAAAAATAAGTACCTCGTAATCTGCTTGAATGATGTTATCCATTAAAGGCTCTGCACAGTTTTATTCGAAGGGCACGTTCAGGTAGATTTTATTCGGTATTTGAGAAGCCTCATAAATTAATATCAAAACCAATTTACTTTTATCTTGCAAATGTCCAGATACAAGATGTTAAGTTTGTTGAAATCCTTAAAAAAAATATCAAATAACAGGATCCAAACAATGTTGAAAAAACAAATAAGTAGAAGAAGAAATACAAAAGTTTTAAAGGTTATTCATAGCGGTTACAGAATAACGCAAAAAGTTATGTAAAAAGTAAATTATAGCTGGACGTTTGTTTTGCTGATAACTTGTCTGCGAAAGTGGATCAGCAGCAACTTAATATATATATAAAAAAGGTTTAGTTCAGGGACATCTTAAGTAGGTTTACTTAACTTTTCTTTAAGGAATTGATTTAGTATCCAATGAAAACTATTTACATTATAAAATGACGGACCGCACTCTATTGAAAGCAAACAAGCAAACAATAATGACAGAGTAGGGAAACAAAACAACAACCGGAGTTAAATCGATTGTTATTAGTTAAAAATGGGCAATTATGTGACTCATATTCTTTAAATTCGAGTGGGAACAGTTGTGCCCTTGAACATTGTCTCAGTTTTTTGTTCGATACATTCAGCAACAAAGGCACAACTAATAATGTAGGTAATTAATTTGTTTCACCCGGGACCAAATTCTGGCATCCTCTCAAACACATTTTTGAGGAAAAAGTGACATAGTAGTGTAACTCTTAAAAAGGTTGTGGATGTGATATAATGTGCCCAGTGGGCCACTTTTGATTAGCAGAACTCTGTGGTATGAACCAAACGTAATGTTACGGTGCCCATATTTTTCTTATACTCAAATCTGATAAGCCATATTTAAAAAGCAAGACTTGCAACCAAACAAATAGTCTGGTGGAGTCTACATATGTTTTGTCATGCGGAAATACCCCCAGAGCATATTTGGTGAACAAACGTTAGCGTTTGGAAGTGTCGACTTGTGTCAGCGTTTGGAGAGAGCTTCATGATGCCGGTCAACGTAGATCCCAATCGATCTTCAGCGCCGTTGTTGTTTCTTTGATGTGGACTGTATCATTTATGGCGGTAAAGGCAAATTTCACCTGTCGACGACAGCGAGGTAGCTATAGGAATTAATGATACCCAATCTCTCGTACAACGAGAAATGGTATTAGGAGTTAAGTAGGAAGAGAAAACCAGAGATTATACCCGAAATGATTAGAAATAGTGGAGGGATCTTTGAGGGTCGCAATCTATACCTTACCATATAACGCTTATAAAAAGATTGATGAGCAACGGAATTTAAGTTCACGTTTTAATATATAATTTTAATATATAATTCGAGATAAGATTGAACAAAGACTACTCGCTATGATGTGATGTAAAGAAGTGTAATTTTTTTGGTTTACTAACTTAATTTGTCACTTTACAATTTATCTTTTTACAATTCATTACCATTGTGCTAATTAATTCACCATAGATGAACAAAATTAATTCACGATTGCAGACGTACTGGACATTAACTTGCAGTTCAAATTAAGTACATTTTGAAGTACAAATTAAGTATTAAGTAATTTCTTTTTAAATTATTACGAATAAGTATAAATGCTGTTCATACATTTGGTTTTCGGCCAAACCGGCCAAAGTTCTGTCCAAAACAAAAAAAAAAAAAAAAATGCCAGAAATGGGTCAATAAAATACAAAATTCATTCATTCAAAATTATTTTATCGCTTTAAAAGTTGACACTTTCCGAAATAATATGCTTATGCCAACAAATAGTCCAAACGTCAAACATTTTGCATTCTTTGTAGAAAAAAGAAAAATACGGTGATTATTCGATGACATTTATTAAATAGTTTGCCAGAAATTTGATCACAATGGCAGCCTTGTGAGATGGTGCGTTTCTAAAAACCCATATTTTTTCGACGAATTTGCTCTCTCAAACACCCCACAATGCTCAGACCATATTCTTTATTTATATTCTAATAATAAGTTGGGGTGCACAAAGCCGCGATAATCAAACAAAACAGTCAACACTACCTCGACTTCGATTTGTTTTTTTCGGTTCATTGGGAAGACATAATTTTGGAGCTTATTGAGGGTTTACATGTCAAACTTGTAAATTCAAGTCTCATAATCAGATATACTACGTTTTGTGAATGTAGAACCGGAATTGACTAGTTCTAGTATGGCTTCTTGGACCTTTGCGCAATTTAGTTTCTAAAGGAAATTCAGGTATTTCTTAAATAATCTAGCAGTAACACGTAACACATTTGGAAGAAACTGCAATGGTTGTGGCCGTGGTTATTGAATAATGCGTAAAATTTGAGTTTTCACTGGTGAAATAAGATAAGTCGATATATTATGTAAGGAAAAAGACGTACAGGACACTCCCACCCACCTGATAATGACCAGATACATTGTAGACGGGTCTTTAGACCGGTATACAAGCTGAGTGCATAATTTTCAGCGTGCCCAAAGCTTATAGCACCTGCTCCACTTTGCGCTCGTCCATTTATTTTTTTTATTTTCTTTGAAAGAAACAGCAGTGATGAACCTCTTAAGCGATTCCAATAACTTTGCAATACGCTATCACTACTGTTAGATATATTTATATTCTACGGCCAAACACGGAGCTGTATTGTCAACAATTGCGGAGAAAATTGTGGGAATTGTGTCTCATTTGGACAGCGCCAGGCCACACACATTGGATAGTCACTTACCGTAATCTGTGCTTGGAGCTTGGTTCGGGGCTTACAGTCCGGTTCTGACTTGAAGTGTTCCTGTCGATGGCAAAAGATTTTGCTGTTGAAAAATTCACCTGTTCCTGTCTATAGAAAATGATTTTATTGATGAAAGCTTCACTTTAGGACAAGCTTATGGAAATCGACGTCCAAGTTTTTTTTTTTTTTTGCTGGGGGGACGAGGGTTTCTATAAGATAGGCATAAAAAAAAGTTAACTAGCTTTCAAACAAAATTTTACATGTTAACCTAAATTGGATCATTCTGACTATGCTAAATAAATAAAAATAGTATGTTTCTTTCTTCATTTCTACACTCTGCTATTACTACATGGAACAAGTATTTAGGTTGCTATTTTTGAATAATAGTTTACGAAACTACAACAATTGAATAGGAAATTGTGGGAATTCTGTCTCAACAGGACAACGCCAGGCCATATATATTGGATAGTCATGGTTAGCGTAATCTGTGGGAGCTTGGTTGGGAGGTTCTTTTGTATCCATCTTATAGTCCGAATCGGACTTTAAGTGTTCCTGTCGATGGCAAAAGGTTTTATTGGTTAAAAATTCACCGGTTCCTGTCTATAGCAAAAGATTTTGTTGATGAAAACTTCACTTTAGGACAAGTTTGTGGAAATCGACGTTCAACCTTTTTTTTTTGTTTTTTTGGCTGGAGGGACGAGGGTTTCTATAAGAGAGGCATAAAAAAACTGAGTCATTCTGACTATGCTAAATAAAGCCTTCAATGTCAAGCAAAAATAGCATATTTCTTCCTTCTCTTCTACGCTCTTCTACTACTATACGGAACAAGTATTTAGGTTGCTATTTTAAAATAATTGTTAACGAAAACTCCTGTGTATACTCCAAAAAGTTTGAGTACTTTTCAGTAACACATCAACATTATGTAATATTTTGACTTTTTTTTCTGTCCGAACTCTGTTCCATTTCACACTGAAGAATTTGTGGAGAGTTTAGGCTCAATTGGGGATTTTAAAATCGAGATCGTTAGTTTCCTATAACCAAATTAAAGTAGGATTAATGTGGTTTTATTAGAAACTTCGGGGCGGCTTGTCATATTGAGCTGGTGGCGGCTGAAGTTCAAAATAGCCGAAAATCTCGCTGCCTGCAACTTTGCACCGCCAAGTTATCACCTAAGCATAACAAATGGTTTTTTATTTCTTTCGCAGTTGGATAATACAGCCTTTACACTACCAAACAATAGTGCAATAAGAATCTATTCAATTTAAACTAATGCTTAAATTGAGCATAACAATTAGTTACCCGAATGCCGTGGTTTGACTCAATATTCACAGTTTCTTTATAATGAATTTTTGTTGGATTTTTTTTTTTTTGTTTTTGCCCATGCATCTGAGATCTAATTACAGTTCGAATTGCTTCATCACGTAGCTTATCCGCCAGATTTAGCTCCCTATTTCTATTTTCTATTTTTTATTTCCAAACGTACAAAAAAATGGCACGGTGGTAAAAGATTTGCCAACAATGCAGAGTTGGAGTCTGCGGTCGATGGCTATTTCAAGGTGAACTGAAGATCTGTCAAAATCTTACTACGAATGGGGTATACAATCTATTAAATATCGCTGGAAAAAGTATATCGAGCTAAAAGGGAATTATGTTGAAAGATAAAGAACAGTTTCTTGTGTCTTCTTAGTTATGTCGGCTAGTTTTGGGACCGTAAACGTAGTTTGTTTAAAGTTTACATGATCTACTTTCCAGTTTTACATAGAATGTACTATTGTAACACTTTCACAACGGAGTGAACACAAGAATGTAAGGACAACTAAAAGTTAACTTCAAAAACAATGATTTCTTACTAAGTGCACAAAAATCCAAATCGAGTTGTCAAAGGCATAAGAAGAAATTCATTTTGAAATTAACGTATATTCATACACTCTTTTTCCGCACCATGGAGAAATTAGTTTTCCAAATTTACACTCTCTACACCTGGGAAGCTTAATAAATTTAATTAACTTTACAGTTACAAATAACCAAACAAAAAAGTATTTCAAAGCTTATTAGCAACAAGTTATAAACAGCAGCGCCTTATTGTGCTGAAAAATAACTCAAACATTATGAACGACTTTCTTAAATTCCTCCCACATAACTCGATTTCGCACTGACCTTATTTTTTTCCAATACACAGAAACAGCAGAAAAGTTATAACAAAAAGTCCATCCACAACTGAGCAGTAAAGTGAAAACTTCTAACTGCAAAACAAAACAATTGCTCTGCACTAAATTTCGCAATATTTCTATAGAGAATTTGTGAAAGTTAAAACGAAAATGTCCACTTGCACACAAATGCTCACGAACGCCGGACTACAGTATTTCATAAGATAAGTACGACGTAAAAAAAAAAAATCTTGTTAGTTTTTATTGTGCAACTCCCACAACAACAATGGCAATAACAAAAATACTCGGCCATAATGAATAATGTGCAACACAAGCACCTTGTACAACAAACTTGTGAGTACAAATAAATACACGCTCGCAAAAGGAAAAAGCACCGAGCAAACAAAAAAAAAAAACAAAACAAACAACAAATTATTTAGTCCATCCTCTGCATACATCTACAGCTCGATTTCTAAATGATGGCAATTTTTATAAATGACAACACAAGAAAAATAAAATGGAAAAAATAAACAAAAACCCTGAGAATGGCACAAGAAAACTATAAAACAAAAATGGATTTTTTTCTGCTGTTCCATTATTTGTACTTTATAGGATAACGAGAGTTATTTAAGTTCTTAGCTATTTTTCTCCGTCTCTGAGACAATAAAAACACACCTGTACGAATGGCAATGTGAGCAGCATCGTTCACTATGTGTTCGTTGTGGGCTTAAATTGAAAAATATTTGTAGAAGACAATAAAGGATAACGATAGTTCTCTTCTCTCCCATTTCATTACTGTCATATCGTACGTGCTTCGTTTACTTTTGCAGTCGCTGGCATTTTTTTTTTCGTTTACTTGCTGATTGGAGAAGGACGCAACGTTGTATGGGGGACATGTGATTGCGTACTTTTAGTCAATTTTCGATAGTTCCTTTGATTAACAAGAAAACTTGGAGGAGGTGAATAAACGATGGTGAATTTGCTGTTGAGAAAAATACCAAAGGAGATAAAAACAATTACGGGATATGTGCGGATAATTTTGCGAGTGGTGTTCTTCACATTTGTGTAGTTTTGAGACCCTAAAGATTTGGCTTTTGAGCATTCTATTATATTTGGCTGCTGTGTAAACGCAGCTGTGTTAAACTTCCAACAAGTGAACAGGCACAAAGTTGAAAAGCTGCCAAAAACTTTTTTCGGTTGTCATATCAGTTATGATCCATAGAGTCGTGAATGATGTGCAGATTTAACCATAGATAAGTGCTAGTGGCTAAAACGTTCCATTCCCAATGTACAAGGACTGTCCCAAAACTAATGTACAGATGGTGCCAGTAGTTTGAAAAACTATTTTGGTGAAAAGTGGCAACCTTATAAATCATATGTTTTAAGTTTCAAGGCGCCACGTTGTTTATTGTTTTCATTTAAACCATCAAAAGTAAACGATCTCTGTGAATTTGTTAACATGGAAAAAATTGGTCACCGTTATGTGATTCAATATTTTCATTTGAAAGGCCTCAGTCCAACCAATATTAAAACCGAGCTACATTTTACTCTGGAGGAGTCTGCTCCTTCGTTTACGATTATTAAATATTGGGTAGCAGAGTTTAAACGATTCTGTACGAGTTGCCAAGAAGAACATCGTAGTGGTCGACCAAATGAGGTGTTCACGCCAGAAAATCTACAAAATGGTATTGAAAGATTGTCGGCTGAAGGAGCGTGTGTTAGCTGAAATGATAGACATTTCAAAAAGTGATATATATCGTATATTGACCGAGGATTTGAAAATGAGAAAGCTGTGCGCAAGATGGGTGCCGCCCTTGCTGTCAATAGAGCAAAAACAGTGTCGTGAAGATGATTCAGTAGAGTGTTTGCCGATGTTCCACCGCAGTAAAGCCGAATATTTGCAACGATTTATAACCATGGATGAGACATGAGTCCGCCATTTCAAACCTGAGACAAAGCAACAGTCAAAGCAGTGGACTGGAATGGGAATATCGTGTCCGAAGAAGACGAAAATGGTTCCATCCGCAGGAAAGGTCATTATTTTTATTGATTATCTTCAGAAAGAAAAAACGATCAACGGCGAATGTTATGGAAATTTATTGAAGCGTTTAGGTGATGAAATTATGGAAAAGACAATGCTCCAGTTCACACATCCGCTATTGCGATAACCAAAATTATTGAATTAAAGTTCAAATTGCTTCATCACGTAACTTATTCGCCAGAAGGTGGTGCCTGCCGTTGGCGGCTATTTTAAGGAGTTTGATTGTTCTTACTATAAGCAAGATATGGAAACTGTTAAATATTGCTGGAAGAGTGTATCGAGCTCAAAGGACACTATTGTTAAAAAATATGGAAAATGTTTCGCAACTTGTGACTTTTTTGTTAGGTCAGCTAGTTTTGGGACCGCCTTCGTATATCAATTGAAATTCAAAAGACATCAATTGCAGTTCAAAACACATTAACTGAAATTTTAAACTCATCAATTGAAGTTCAAAACTCATCAATTGGAATTCAAAAGACATCAATTAAAATTCAAAACACATCAATTGGGATTCAAAACATATAAATTAAAATTCGAAACACATCAATTGATATTCCAAATTTGTCATTTGAAATGTAAAAAAAAACATAGGTTTAATTCGATCATAGCATATTTTGAGTGTATGAACTAAAACGAAATTACAAACAATTCTGATTTTGATTCATATAATTGAAACGAAATTTGAAACAATTTTGTTTTTAATTATGTTTATAATGCGACTAGAATTTTGAATTCTGAAAACAAACCATTTGAAACAGTTTCACTTTTACAGTTTGTCGCAGGGCTTTTTTCATTACCAAGAACCAAAGCTATTTCAGGTTTCAATTCTGGTATAAATTAAGAAAAGAGGCTACATAAAGCTATACTTTCATTTTAATATTCTCGGGTAAAAATAACTGACTCATTATTTTTTGACGGAGAAGCTGAATCAATGCACTTTTCAAGAAGCGAATCAGTGGGTAAAGTGAATGATTGCATCGAATGCGAATCGGGGGAAAAAATTGAAACTAAAACTGAGACTGAGCTTTCGTGAAGGTCCTTTTCCTTCCTTTATCTACTACTTTCTCTCCTGCATCATTTCTAATGTATAAAATACCGTTTTTAAGGAAGCCTTTTCTGGGAAAATTCTTTTTTACTGAACCGATCTCGCGATCCACAGATATGATCACAGACGTGTCAAGTGTCGTCTCATATGCAATACCTCCTGTCAAAAAGTACCGCAAATTCATCAATAAAATATGATGTTTTTGTTACCCATTTAAATTTATTGTATTACCTTCAAAATTGTCTCCTTCCAAAAATATCAACAAATAATTCAATCCCCAAAACATTATTTAAATGCATTTTCTGGAAAAGGTTTCCTTGAAATAGTAAATTGAATTTTGTAAAGACAAAAAAGTCTAGCAGAGCCGCATCATGTGGATAGGGTAGTTGTTCTATCATGTTTGTTCAGTTTTTGGCCAGAATTTTGATCACAGCGCCAGCTTTATGAAACGGTGCTTTCACAATAAGCACAGTGGTGCTTTTGTTTCCTCTTGAAAACCTCATAGTGTCCAGATAATATTTTTTATTCACCATCTGCTCCTTCGTAAAAATCAAAACTCCGGTACTTTTTTCAATACTTTAAAAAATAGTAGACGAATACTAGCAAGCAATTTTGAATAACGTCGAAGTGTTTGCATAAAAAGGATAAACAAATTAAATGACAGATCACTCACAAATTCCACGTTATTGTAGTGCTAGACTGGTGACAAGACGAGTTTTCGGCAATAACTTTAGATGGGTTTTGTAAATAATCACTTACCGACATTTTTTTTTTTTTGCAAAGTATGTTTGGTTTATAGCATTTAAAGGGTTAAGATTTTTTAAAAATTACAAATATTAAGCCCAAAATGTGAATATAATTTTAGATTTAATAAAAATGGCATGGAAAATTACACTAAAATCTTCGCCAGACTTAAGTGCCAGACAATTTTTTTCTGAAAATCATTCACAAATCGTGTCATTTAAGAAGTCGCAAAAATATTTCGAAAACTTTATAAAATGATCTAAGCTTATAAGTACATATACATATAAATTTTGTATACATATAAAGTTTGCTTTTGCATTTGTATTTTTAACAATTTTGATTGTCCCTATTGAAAAAGCAATTTGTATTGGTTACTTACTAATCCAAAGTGATTTTTGAACCACTCATCATAATACAGTGTAATATTTACCTGCAACTGCCCTAATAACTGCCAAGTATACAAAAAGTAAACAAGTATAAGACTCGCTTTATATAAATAAACTATCTACCAAGAAAAACAAATGCAAACAACAACAGAGTGATCAAAATTCCCACGGAAATGGAAACATGTCAACGATATGAGTAACGACAAAAACTGCCGGAATAACAGCAACTGTAGACAAGGACAACTCTGTGTGGCAGGACTAACGACAGGATAAATACAACATGAACAAAAACGTAAAACAAAAAAGGAGTAAAAACAGCACCGAAAATACACTATGAATGTGTGATAAAGTATCTCATAAGTGTAGTGTGATACTAACACTTTTGAATTTTGTTTTCTTTGCCACTTTTTGCGCTAGTGAATGAAAGATCCGTCCAAAAGCTTCACTTGTCACTTAGCAGCCTCTCCTTGCTATTGATGTAATACAGCGATAGCACAGGGAAAGGGAGACTGGAAAGAGGATTTCAAGCTACGACTGGCGTTAGTGCAGTTATCAGCATATGAATAACAATGGCGTCAGATGATAATATTCAGGCTGATGACAACAGCGAAGGGTGTGACTGATGGTGGCGCTGGTAACTATGACGTAGATGGCTGATGTATTTGGCTGTGGACGACACTGACAATGACAACAGCGTCGCCAACGAAAACGGCAACGACAATGTTCAGCATTTGAAATGCTGTTGATATTTACAGTGAAGCGACGCGAATGCTCCTGTCAATTTGTTGTACATTTCATTTTTCAGTTTTATTTTTTTGGTAGCTGATGAATGTTGTTTTTTTTTTCTTTTTTGATTTCTCGTTTTTTTTTTGTCGACAACCCATTTTGTAGGTTAATAAACTTTAGCTAACAACATGAAAACAATATTTGCTTGAAGTTTGTTTCTTTTTTTTTTGGAGGGCGTATTTTTGTGAGGCTTCCTGCCCCTTTTTTACTTGGCTATCAAAAATCTTCTTTTATATTCCAATATTTACAGTTAGTCTCACACAAAAAAACATGAAATTATATATATAATGTTTTTGCTTTCCTTTTGCTATGCCGTTTTAATTTGGTTGTTTTTTTCATTTTTTTATTCGTAACTAGAATTTTGATACATTTATAAATTTTAGCATACAGCCCCGTTGTTATGTCTGGCCATCGAGCCAATTTGGAGAGGTTTTTTATGTGGCAGTATCATATTGCAATGTCTTTGTCGGTTATTTAATTACGCAAATGTACTCTTTAGAATATAACCAAAGGAAAAGGAAGAGCTTTATTAATGGGAAAATGTTTTCACGAGGGAAAAGTTAAAGGAAACGGTAAACTAACTCCCCGAAAACTAAAACAAGTTAGAAATATTTGTATTGGTAATTTAAGGCAAAAAACATTTTGCCCTAAGAATGCCGCCGCAATTTTTGAATGTGTTACCATCCATAATATTAAAAACAATATTCTATTAATATTAAAAATACATCCGTTACATCAATGGTATAAATTGTATAAAAACTCCATAGTCCACAATATGTATCTGATGCAACTTTTTATTTGGCCCGAGCGTTAAAGCGTAAATTGGAAATATAAACCACTTTAGGCAAATGTCGCGTATTTTTATAATAGCAAATTTCCATTTTATGCAAATTTCCTATATTTTTATTATAAACCTAATTGAAATAGTCACAAAATCGATTTATAAATACGAACTAATTCAATTTTAATTAGCGGTTTCCCCATTTTCTATATCGAAACGTATATTGTGCATAGTTATGGTACGTAATGGTCGTGGCGCATTTTAGACTAAACGATATATTCAACTGTTGTACCATGTTCACCTGCCTACTTGACTGACTGGACCTGGACCTAAAACCTACACCTATAACCTCAGGTCATAGTTTATGATTGCAAGTGGGCAAAATCATCACGCCCGTTTTGGTTCTACCCACACAAAATGATCGATTATGGAATCTATCGCCATATTGTATGCGAACAAAGTTTACTACTTGTATTTTCTTTTATAAAATCTTACCCATTCCTATATTGTATAGGAATCAAGTTTACTACTTCCAAACAAATTGCGCAAAAGAAAAATCCTTTTGCAAAAGAAAAAACACTTTTGCAAAAGAAAATTCTTTTGCACAATTAGTATGATATTAGTATGATTCCCATACAATATGGCTTGGGATAGGATTTTATAGAAGAAAAAAAAGAAAGAAAAACTCTTTGGCACAATTAATTTGAAGGTAGTAAACTTGACTCCCATACAATACTCGTATAACGATGGTTAAGATTTTGTAGAATACGATAAAACTTGGGACATTTGACCAATATTTGGTATTCCGTACAAATGAGCTGAAACTCTTTAACATAACAGAAATATCGGCACTAAATTTTCACTAAATTTTCACAATTTACTAAATTTTTGCTTACGGGTTTTTTATTCTTATGCCCTAGTTTAGGACTCGTACCGAAAGGAGGATTTGAATTTAAAATTGATACTATCGATTCATCGATAAATTGACTAATCAATACATTGTATTCTGGTTAATATAATTAATAACACAGGAACGTTTATCCCACCTATAATGGTACAATATTTAATTTTTTTTAGAATATTGAAACTGAGACTGTGGCTGGGCCTTTGTGAAGGTCCTTGCTCATGACATTTTTTAATGAATGAATGGTTCCTTGCTTTATCTATTACTTTCTCCTTTCCTTTATCGTTTCTAATGCATAAAATACAGTTTTTATAGGGAAGTTTTTTTTGGGAAAATTCTTTTTTACCGAAGCGATTTTGCGATCCACAGATATGATCACAGACATGTCAAGTACCTTCTCATATGCAATATGAAATATGACGTTTTTGTTATCCATTCAATTTTATTGTATTGCCTTCAAAGTTCGCTCCTTCCATATATATCAACAAATAATTCAATGACCAAAACATTTTGCAAATGTATTTTCCGGAAGAGGTTTCAGTTCTTGTCACGAATTCTCTTTTATGCCTTCTATCGGCTGAAAACGGTTTCTTCGAAATAGTAGGTTGTCTAGTAGGTTGTCATAAAGGTCTAGCAGAGCCGCATTATGTGAATAGAGTAGGTGTTCGATCATATTTGTTAAGCTTTTGGCCAGAATTTCGTTTACAACGCCAGCCTTGTGAAATGGTGCTTTCACAACAAGCACAGTGGTGCTTTCGTTTCGTTTCCTTTTCCGGAATTGTTGTTATCTCGGTTATTTGGCTAATTGAACTTCTCAGGAAATGCAAACTAGTGGTTGGTTGTATGAGTTTCACATAAAGTTAGGTAAATGTTGAAGACTAACGCATCGTAAATTAATGGAATTATCGAAGTTGTTTTTTATTACCTAAAGGACTCAATGTTGTATTTAAAATTTGACGCATCAAGGTGTAGCCGGTTATAGGTTTTATAGCTTTATTAGTGGAAAAATGTTTCCACGAGGGAAAAATTAAAGAAAAGGTAAACCGGTTATAGGTTTGAAACATTTTCGTAAATTAGAGACACGAAAATAAGGAAAATGCGGCAAACTATTATTTCGCCCGCTGTAAATTTTCATACAGCTTCCTGAAAATTGAACAAAATTTTTTGTTTTCAAAAGTAAAGTTAAATGAAACACACCTAAGGCTATGATTTTGATGAAACTTTTATTTCATTATAATGCTTGGACTTTGTCATTGTGAACTGCAATGTCATTTGAATGACCACCTCTGGATTGGTTGCAGCAGTGGATCCTTTTGAAATAGTTGTCGACCACTTTTTCGCACATTTTGGGCGGTACGTTTGGGGATTATCCGCGTAAACACGACCTTTGACGTAGCCAACAAGAAAAAGTCTAAACGTGGCAATTTGCATAATCTTGGTGGCCAATTAACGTCTACAAAACGTGAAATTACGTTTTCTCGAAATTGCTCATGCAATAAAGTTAAAATCGGTCATGTTGAATTACGTTTGAATCACCGCTTTTGTACTAAGTTTTAACTATTTTTACGCGTTCCTCGGTTGCTAAACGATCCATATTTGAAAATGGCAAACCTTTCACTAATTAAGTAACACTTCACATGACAGATATTTAACAGCTTCGGCAGACTGGCTTTTTTGAAATTACTAAGTGAATAACCCTGTATCAAATTAATAGTTTTGGAAATTGCAAATTCATATTAGTGGTCCCGATGAGAGAGTCTAAAAATTGAATGTTTGTAAGCTCACTGAATGTGAGAAGGTTTTTAGTATCTCACTCGTGGAATTCAAGGAAATGTATTTTTGTATATCATCGAAGAACTGTTACAATTTGCATTTAGAACTTAATTTTACATATTAAAATTAAATTATTAAAATTAAAATATAAATTAAATAGCAACGGTCATAGATACTACGTTGCTATATATTAGAACATGTTTATTGCTCTAAAATGCTAAAATTTTAGGTTTTATTATATATATCATGGCTAACTAAATTACAAGTTTTTGACAACTTTGTATCTCCACATTAAGGACTATTGTAGCTGTCCGCTTTCAAAAGCCGTATTGCATTTAAAATACTATTTTATTTACATCAGGGTAAGCTGTGACTTGTTTATTTATTAGATTCTCAAAAATCTCTTAGAATTCATAAGTCGATTACCCTACAATTAAAATAGCTTTAAGATTTTGAGGAGCATAAAGTAAAATCGAAAATAATATTTTCTTTAGGCTTCGAACACATTAACGTCATTTTACAGACTTTGAGCATGATTCAAACTGGTAGAAAAATGTTTACTAATTATTACAAATTGTTGAGTTTATGTGCAAACAGCCTAATAAATTGTGATAAGGATATGTAGTTTGTAGTATGAACGAGTATGTAGTTTCCAGCGCTTTATCCACAACATTCGAAAAGAGGGATTGAGTATAAATATTCATCAAATTATTGCATAATCAACTGTTTATCATTATAATAAAGTGTGAGTTCATTAAATGTAAAATACAGGTTGACGCACGAATCGTGCTACAAACACAAAACGGGGATCAATTTGAACGATTATTTAAAGATGTTGAAAGAGTGTTTCTTTTACCCAGAACTGCGCCAAAGACGTATTCGATTCAACAGCATTTGCAAAAAGAAGCAGCTGAATAAGAAGGCTGGTTATGGCAGAGTTCCAAAGAAAATTTTCAAACTCCACTTGCCCAATGTCATCTGACCTGACTGCACCCGACTTTCTTATGGGATTATGTCAACCAAGAGGTGTACTAAATGAAACCAGGAAATTTGATTGAATTGTAGTAGTCCATTAAAAGAATAACTGAAACGATCCCGCAATGAATAGTTTTCTGGTCAGGTGTCGCATGCTCGTGAATGAGCATGGAGGTCTATTATGGTCTATCACCTTCAAAACCAATTAGTTATATAAAATAAAATTGAATATTCTGTACAATAAAAAAGGAATAGATGAAATATAATACATTGATTAAAAAAAGTTATTTGAATTTCATATTGCAAAGCAATTGGTGTGCCACTCTGTAGTTAACAGTCATTGCAATGGTTTCCAATTACATCATAATGTATGGACGCTTCGTTTTTCACATTTAATTTTTCCAATGTTTTGCGCTGCTACAAATCATAAAATTGTGGTTTATTCCATTCCAAATTTAGGTCAAATCATTATCAAATATTGAAATTTATTGCGGTTAAAAATTCCAACATTTCCATAGTTTACTAATGAATTTACGATATGGCTCATTTAGAATCTCATTCATATGAATGTTTGGTGTAGCGAAGTTACGAATAAGTCAAGCATAAATCAATAGATGTTGATGTTTATTACTTTTCAGATTAATTCGTATGAAAGCCTCTATCGACAGCAGCAAATAGCGCTTGAAATGTAATGGTACCTAACAAAAAAAAAAAAAAAAAAAAAAAAGTGACATGATTTTTTTGCAATTTTGCAGAAAACCAGGAAATACAAAGTTTTGTTTTGTTTTGTTTTTTTTTTTTTTTTGATATCTGTTAAATTTATTACAATAGTTTATGTTATTTATTATTGAATGTGTGCGAACATTGATTATATAAAAAATATGTTTGTTATCCTGATTGAAATGTATGTGAATTATGTGAACGTTATTGAAATAGCCGACGAAAAAGTATTGCGTATACGCAGTGGTATTGGCCTAAAAAGGACCAGCAATGAATGATGATAAATGGCCCCCTGAAATTTTGAGAATAATTTTAATACACAACACTGAAATGAGTTTTCATAATTTGATTTTGAAATTGCTTACGTTAGTGAAACGAAACTATTTTTGATCATAAGAGAAGAAATTTTTTTCAGTAGCTGTCAAAATTGTAGCTTGATAGCCCTTTAATTAATCAGATGGTTCTTTTCAAATAACAATTCAAAATAAACCAATTATGTAATTGAAGGCGCGAGAATGAAAAGTGGATATGAACCATTTTGGGCTAAATTAAGTTTTATGAAGTTTACTATTCCTTGTTACATAACGCATCGTTAGGTATGAAAATTATACATCTCCGATTCGTATTATTGCGAAAAAATCATATCTAGTATTCAATGAGTAAGAAAAGTCGCTATGAACAGGATATGTACAGTTTTCAAAGCAACCGGTGCGTGCGTCATTGACGTGTCTTGTTCTGTGTTGTTTATTCTTGTTTGTTGTAAATAAAAATGAATTGTGAGGAAGATAACAATAGTGTCTTGGAGTCTGACGATTCAGATTATATTGATAATGAGGCCATTCTTTTCTTCCATGCGACTGGAACTTTGCGCAAATTGAGAAGCAAAAGAGAAAAGTAACCTATCTCTATTTACTTGAAGAGTGGTATGAATTAACTCAAAAGGTTTCGAAGAATTATGAGATAATACGTGTTAGCCAAGATATGGTCAAAAATTACCGCACATATCTTCAGCCGTTCTTCAAAAAATATTTGAGAAATGAAAGAGGCACTTTTGCCATAACCAAGTATAAGTCATTTAAGTATGTCGGCACCAAATTAATGGTTAGCCATGCACACAATCTGGAACTTTTCAGCGACACTTTTGAACCATTTAAAAGCGGTTTCAACCAAAGGATTTTGTGGAATGCGAAAAAGCTTTATGATATACCAATACAAATCAATCCATTAAAGCCAAAAAATATGAAAGAGTTGGAAGTGTATATCTCTGAAGCATTCTTAATTTGGTACCATAATTTGACAAAGCCACGCAGTGATGTTATTCCAGAAGGTGAAGCTCCAGAAGAAAGCGTGACTGAAGACGACGAATCAGATTCAGAATAAAGTTAAACGTTATAAAATACAAAAAAATCTTGTCAAATTCTCAAAAAATGTCAGAAAATTTCAAAAAAATGTAAAAGTCTCAAAATAAAACGTTTTAATGTATATTTCTTCTTAATATACCCTTTGTATCCAGCTGCTATTAAAAAAATCTAAAAATGAGTATGAAAACAGGGCATATTCGAATCTTAAAAAAGCCATAACATAGTAATTAATTTTTTAAAATCAATATGTACAGGTTCGTTATCATACATATATGTGTATAAACGTTCTAAAATCATTGTTAGCAAAAAAATCAAACTCAATTAGATATAAACTGTTTTTTTGTTCTCCTGTAAAATTACCTTTTTGGTTCATATACACTTTTCATTCTCACCTCTTCAATTGTAGTTTCAATTTATCTAAAATCATCAAATTATAGTTCCAATTACTGCCAATATGTCGTTTGTTATCAGGACTAAACGAAATTTCATCGTATTATTTGAAATCATGTTGCATGAAAATGGATCCACACGTTTATATTGGTTGCACACCACATTGTTTAAAATTCCATTCCTTCAGTCTAAAATGATGCAAATTTTGTCCCATCGGCGTGTACGGAAAACAGGCTGCTTAAAATTAAAGAATTGCGTTACTGTAATAGATATGATCTACTTAATTTACTTACGGCTTATTGGTATTCTCAAGTCATTTAGGTTACTGAAACTGGCCATGACATTTGCCTGTGATTGCTTGTCAAAAGTTCAAAAGTCATGAGCTTCTTGGTAAAATACTCTTGTTCTCGAGTGTATAATAACTGGGTAATGCAAATTATAATTCGTCCTGATAGAGTTTAGTGGCGTAATTTCGAGACGAAAATTTTAAAAATGTACAGATATTTAAACAAATTTAGAAGTTATGTAATTAAAGTTAAATCTTCCTTCCTTTTTGCTTGAATATAGAATATAGAAAATAGAATATAAGAAACTAATCTAGCAAAATGGCGTAGTTATTACTAAAGTACTCCCCAAAACAAACACTTTTGATAAGGATGGAAAAACTTTTCTCTTTTACATTTACGTGAAGAGGTATCGAATTTGTTTTTGATTCTTAAAAAAATTCTTGAGCATTGAAAATTAAGCACAAATATAAAGACATATTTATAATTCTCTAGTATAATAAAAATGTTATTCTCTTTGCTATGTGCTATAAGGAGAAAAACTGCATAGGAAATTTAGTAAGATGAAGTAGCCTACATATAAATTTATTGAATGTCCTTTTATGTTGGCACCAAATTTTGTGCCAGAAGGACAGTGATAAATCGTCCGGTTTATACAAGATATTGTTTTAATTTACCAGAAAGAAGCAAAATTATAACTTATAGAAACCTACCGCTTATATAATATAGAAATACTATTCATTTTTGCTTGGAAGTTCTCATAAAGAGCCTGACAATGTAGTTTGTGCAGCATTTCTGAACTACGTTTTGTAAAATTCTGAAAGGTAATAATTACTATACATAAACAGAGCGATAAAATGAAAAAGGTGTACCTAGGAAAGCATTAGTTAAGTTAGTAACTCGCACTGGAAGTACCAGAAAGAATTGCTCATCCTACTGATTTTTTTTTGTCTCACTTTTCCTAAAACAGGGTGTCCGTCGTGAAGGTATACTAATTTGTTTTACTGCCATTGTGGTAAACATTAGTCTTGACAGTTCATATTTGGCAGTCGTGAAGTAGAAACGTGGCAAATTTTTATGGAAAAATATTCGATAAACCAACGTGTTTTAATCGTTAAAACATTTTATCAAAATCAATCATCGATTATTGTGATGATGAGAAAGTTACGTGAAATTTTTGGGAGAAACAACGTGATAATAAGACGCACTATTTATCGTGTAGTGAATGATTTCGAAGAAGGAGGGAGGGTCTGTAGCTGATAGGGCCAAGCATGAACCACAACGTACTGCAAGATCGGCTGAAAATATTACTGTAACATTACTCGTTGACGTAATTTTTTGTTACCGAGTATCAAAACGACATATTATCCAGTTCAATGATTATGTACATTTTAAATCCGAATTTTTTATTATATTTGTGTGGTTTTTCTTCCCAGCTTTATTGATAGATTAGAAGTATGCCGTGAAAATAAAAACCCGTCTTAGTAAAACCGCTACAAAGAGTTTCTAAATCACTCCTAATTGCGTACGTCAACTGTGAATAAATTTTCATCGAAATCGGCGCAGATGTTTTGCAAACTTGTCATTTTTTTTTCTGTTTTCTTATTGAATATTCTGAGCATTGAATAAATAAAATGTTTTTCCAATAGATGGCTATAATAATCTGTATCTTGCTTTGTATAAGTTGCTTTAGAGTTACACTGGATGTCGCTAGAACGGTTTGTGATACCTTGTATCAGTCCATATTGTTTGAGCGCTCGTCAAAGACTAACACCGCTTTTCTTCAATAAAGGTGAAAACGCAAATCAGGCGGCTGAGAGTCTGAATAGTGTTTATGGTCCTAAAACTGTAACAGCCAACTACACTCAATTTAGGTTTTGTCGATTCCGTTCCGGTAGTTAAGACGTCAAAAGTGCACCACGTTCTGGGAGGCTAATTGCCGAAAATGTCGATAAAATAATGGAAATTGTCAATTCTGATCGTCATGTAAATGTTATTTTGATCATCTAGCTCTTGTACCGAAACCCCTTTGGAACCACTTGAATAAGTCTGGATATAAAATGAAGCTCATAGGCGAGAGTTAACGTTGAAGAATCTCATGAACCGAATTTCTTTCCGCGAATCGCTGCTGAATTGCAATAAAACCGGTCCATTTCTAAAGCTGATGGTGACTGGCCATAAAAAGTTGGTCACTAAAGACAACATCAAGTGACAATGTTCGTATCCGGATCGCATGGAGCCGGCGCAAACGGTGGCCTAGCTAAGATTGACGATAGAAAAGTTTTTGCCTTGTCTTTTGTTGGGTCGGTACGTAATCATCTAAAATAGGTCGTTCCCCTGTAGCCAGACTTTAATTTCGTGCCCGCACTTTCAACTATTGGATCGCCCAAATAGGCCAACTTTGGTCAATAAGAAGGGAGTTGTGTTCCATGAAGACAATGCTAGGCCACATATATCGATAATGACTTGCCAGAAGCTTCGGAAGCTTGATTTGTACAACATGAATTCTTTATCACCTGTTTCTTTCTATATCGAATGGTTTTGCTGGTAAAATATTCGCCTCTAGAGAAGCTTGTGAAAACCGACTGGCCCAGTTTTTGTCTATACGGACGAGGGTTTCTACGAGAAAAGTATAATGAAATTTCTTTCGAAATGACAAAACAGTATATATTTTACACAAGTTGTATCATTCTAACTATGCTGTGTATTTCTTTTTATTACGCCTTGTTTTGATACGTGGTATAGCAAGGCTTGGTTGTGAAATGGATCCATTAGTTGGTGTCCTTCGAAATATATAGGTAGAAAGCGAAGAGTGGCATTTTCGGCGTATTTTATTTTTTGATATAGCAAGGTAAAAAATATCATTCAAACAAAAAAAGAATTATCTGATATTTATAGAGAAGATATAATGACAAAATGTCAATGTCAAGGAAAGTTTGCAAGCTTTTGTAATTTTGATGTTGAAGGTGTGTCAAGCTCTAGAAGGCCAGTTGAAGTTGATGAAGACATAGCGAATACATTAGTTGATAACGAATAACAATTCAAGCGATCGGTGAGAGATTAAGTATATCGAATTTTACCGAAATATTTACTATAAGAAAAGTGTCTTTCCTAAAAAAACCCAAGTTGCCTTCAAAATAACAAGCCTGTGTACTCCTTTGGTTATGTGTTTGTTGACTCAGCAGTTGTTCTGCCTTTTCATAAGCGTTTTTTCTGTTATGGCTCAGTATAATGCACATTATGTTGTTGTTCCTGGCCGTCATGTATTCTTTTGTAGTTCTTTCTAGCCATAGTAGTCTGAATATTCTATTCCGTATTTACAACACCATATCCATATAAAACCGTCCCCAAAACCCTGTCACTCAAGCCGGATTATGACGTGAATAATATTACTTAACTTTTTATTAAGTTGTTGGCACTTTTTTACATTTTAATTTTTTGCTCTCTTCTACCTACCATTTAGTCTATCTGAATGGAATATGGAAGTGCTTCCTAAAATGTACATAAACTAGGTTTATTTCAAATTTTAAAAACTACTACATATATTTCGAAATCCATAGTGCGTTGCTCAGATTGCAAAAATAAGGAAAAGGCTTAAATAAATTCATAAAAATTATAATTAACTTAGCTTGCAAACACAGAGTTCTGAGAGGTCTCACATAGACTGGAACGGAGATTGAAAAGAACACAGTGAAATATAATACACACACATACATATATATACAACTGTAGCGTATTATAAACTTAAAAAGAAAACCTTTTCATTACGGTTAAAAAGAACACCTCTTTAATATTGTGCATTATATGCTTCGTTAAATATTCATAAAGTTTTTTCGTCTAAATTACAACAACATTTGTGATACTGCCCTTAATTCGAGTGTGTGATGTCTGAGAATTTACGCAACGTTTCATTACAATTTAAACTTAACACTGTAAATTTTACCTTTAAAAAAGTTTTATGTTAAGAAAAAAGAAAAGTTGACCAAGAGCAAATAGAAACGAAGAGGACTATACGCTTCTTGCAAGGAAGAAAAGGAGCATAAAGTTCAAAAAACGGAAGGAAATTGCCGCAACGGGATAAAGCAAAATAACTCAAGCCAAAATACGGCATACAACGGTCACGCACCAGAATGTACAAAAATGTGAACAAACAAAGGCGAAAGAAAACAAGACCATAAAATATTTATAAGAAATTCAAGAAAAATGAGGTCAATGAAATGCATTCCTTGAAATGAAAATGAATTTAACATTTAAGCAGTGTAAAAGGAAACCAACACAATTGGACAAATAATTCCTCAGAACTGTGGGAGCAACAAATTTACTCTACGTAGCTGCTTCATGTTATTTTTATAAATATTCATATGTTTGCGAAATCTGGAGCAACTTTTGTTTTCTTTGTTGAAAATTTTGCGAAACTGGAATGTAGTTAAACTTTCGCTTGGAGAATTGAGAACAATATCTGGCAATTTGTGAACATTTGATATGGATTGTGCTCACTGCACCAGTAGTTAACGCATAATGTTTTTATGGATCAAATACTCTAGAGATGTGCACATTTTAGTTGACCCAATTTTAAGTTGAAACATCATGGTAAAAAGTTACTTCGCTTTTGTTTTCACATAGAACAATATTTCGAGAAAACAGCGTTCACATGTTAAGATGATCAATTATAAATGCAGTGGAGACACAAATCGCAAGTTAAATATAAAGTTAAGGCAACGTGCAGTTAACAGAATGCAGCGTTATAACTTATGTGAAGTCACATTAGAATGTGGATAAATAATAACAATTCACACATTCCTGCATCGACATTTATCCACACAAAGTTTTTCATTGTGACATCGTCAATCAAGTTTTAACCGAACATATTTGAGTCTGTGATGTTGTAGTAAAAAAGCAAGTCAAATGATATATACCTTCATTCCCTTTAGATGTGAAGGTATACTTAGGGCAAAAAGTGTGTTTGTTCTTAGAATTAATAAAGCAAATTCATCAGTATGCTGAAAGAAATACTCAATAATATAAATTCGTATCTTGTATAAAGCCAGGTGATAAAAGTTTGTGAATTCTAAGTTAAAGACTTAGAGGCAAACATAACTATCACATTCCTCATCTGAAGGATTCAAATAAGGGACTCATTGCGGACAATTTTTTGCCTTTTCCTTGTCCGTAATGAGCTTCTTTATTTGTATCGTTTAGATGAGGAATGTGATAGTTACGTTTGCCTCTAAGTCTTCAACTTAGAGTCCAAAAAAATATTAAGTAGCAGAGTTTAACGGAGGCCGTACGAGCTGCCATGACGCATACCGTAGTAGCCGACCAATTGAGATGTCCACACCAGACCGGGTTAAAGAAATCCACAAAGTGGTATTGGATTATCATCGGCTGGGGGTGCATGAGCTAGCTGAAATGGTAGCCATTTCAAAAAGTGCTATACCTCGTATATTGACCGAAGATTTGAAGATGAGAAAGCTGTGCGTAAGATGGGTGCCGCGCTTGCTTTCAATAGAGAGAAAGCAGCGGCGCGAAGATGTTTCAGTAAAGTGTTTGGCTTTGTTTCACCGCATTTAAACTGTATTATTGCCTCGATTTATAACCATGGATGAGACCTGGGTCCACCACTTCACACCTGAGGTAAAGGAAACGTGGACTGGAATGGGAGAGTCGTGTCCAAAAAGGTCGAGAAGGTCCCATCTACAGACAAGGTCATGGGATCTGTTTCTGGGATGCGCTTGGGATTATTATTGTTGATTATCTTTTGAAGGGAAAAACCATGAACGGCGAATATTATGCTAATTTATTGCAGCATTTAGGTGATGACATTATGGAAAGAAGGCCGCACTTAGGGAAAAAGAAAGTGTTGTTTCATTAAGACAATGCTCCAGTTCACACATCCACTATTGCGACGGCCAAACTTAATGAACTAAAGTTCGAACTGCTTCATCACGCGCTTTATGCGCCACATTTAGCTCCCTCGAACTATTCTCTATTTCCAAACTTGAAAAAATGGCTCGGTGGTAAAAGATTTGCCAACAATGAAGAGTTGGAGTCTGCGGTTGATGGCTATTTTAAGGAGTTTGATAGTTCTTATTATACTATAAGCAGAGTATGGAATCTACTAAATGTCGCTGGAAAAGGTATATCGAGCTAAAACGAAATTATATTGAAAAATAAAGAAAATTTTTCCCAATTTTTTGTTTGTTTTGGGACCGTTCTCGTATCTTGAGTTTTGTACATTGAGGGACGATTAGATCGAGGCAAATCTTCCACCACATCTAGACCGCTTTTGAGTGCACTGTAGCGCTCATACTATATAGGTATGCTTGCTTTTGATAAAGTCGATTCGCCGCAAGCTTTCTGTAACATTTTCAACGTTTCGATACAAAACAATATTTTGAGACAAATTCTTGCATGTATATTTTTATTAATCATAGCAATCGCAAAACACTTTAGATAAGCTGACAAAATCGAGCATTGTGAACAAACTCCGGATAACCATAGAAGAGAATTGTGTCTACTTAGCGGCTAACAGAGTGTTGATAATTAACTTAAGCGGACTTTTCAATTCATGGTACTTCTTTGACAGAATATTCAAGCAAAGTCTAACGAAATTTGTAGAGATTTATGACCAGCAGGGTTGGTGCTTTTCCCCCACTGTTGCGCAATAGCAGTGCTTAATCAAGTTATATTATAAACTATTAATTTGTTTGGAATTATGCGTAGGTTAAAATTTAACAAAATTTTGCAAGTTAATTTATTTGCAACAGCAGCAACTTTTCAATTTACTACATAAATACATGCTGTAGCCAATGGCGTGCTTAATAGTTGAAATTTAATAGTAGGACATTTTCCCAGGATTACGCATATTTATTATTGCTTTAAATGGCGCATCGTGGCCATAAAATTAAAAATTTCAAAGAAAAAAAAAATAAAAATTAATTTAATTTAATAATACCTCAGTATACTCATAAATATATTATTTACGCTTTAAATATTATTTATCATATTATTACTCTACCTTAGTTGTGTGCTTGTGTGCGTGCGTGCGAGCGTGTTTATAGTGATTATCACACAAATTGTGCATGTGTGTGAATTTCAATGTTATGCATGGGAAGGAAGGTGTCGGGTTTTGTTGTCCATTATTTTAAAGCTTTTAATGAGTTAATTAAAACTGCATTAATGTACACCAAGCAAACGCACACAGTCCTCCGTTTATAGCTGTGTTTGCTAAATGTCTGCGTTTTTTTTCTCGTTGGTTTCCATACTCAGTTCTTTGGCATAGCAACCGGTCCACACATCATGAGCAGAATGGCGGTGTTGTTGCTTTTATATTTGGGTTAACCACAAGGGCTATAGACCCTGCTACAGCATACCCTGCTACACAAGCAGTGATGTATATTTGAGATTTTGCCAATTTTCTGAGAAACGCAAGAATGCACAAATAACTCCTCAGGCTAATTTTGTCTATGCACATAGCTATGAACACTTGAGTCTGGCAAGACGCAAAAAAAATTTAATTAATATTCATATTCAATATTCATAAGTAAAGTACTAATACTATATTCAGGTAAGGCGATTTAATTAAGTTCTACATTAATATTTTACATATTAATACGCATGAACTTTACAATAGATTGTGGCACTTTCATAGTTATATTTTCTGTTAGGTTGATTAATGAACGTTCGCCGCTGACGGTAACGTTTCTTCCACGATCGTCTTTAAAGAAAAATGAACCGATGATGCCATCAGCTCATAAACCACACCAGACTGTCGTTTTTCCGGGATGCATCCGGTAATTCATGTATGGCATGTGGCTGTTCATCACTCCAGATGCGACAGTTTTGCTTGTTTACGTATCCGTTCAGCAAGAAATGAGCCTCATCGCTGAACACAATTTTTCGACAAAACAGCGAATTTTCATTGAGCTTTTGTAAGGTCCATTCACCAAAAATTAAACGTTGTGGTAGGTCATTCGACTTCAATTCTTGCGTGAGTTGAATTTTACAGGCTTTCTAATTGACATGTAAAATTTTCACTGGTCGCTACGGCTGCACTTTTTTCTTCGGTATGCACTCTACACATGCGAGTCGATGGTTTTATGTCCAACAAAGTAAATTTGGTGCGAAAATTGAAAATAACAGCACGAATTGTTGATTCTGCAGGTCGATTATGACGACCATTAAATGGTCGTATCAAACGATGCACATTTGTCACAGAGCACGAATTTTGATAATAAATTTCAACGATTTGCAATCGTTGCTCGTTTGTTAGTCTTTCCATAATGGCAAAGTATACTGTACACTTTTCACTTTGACAGATGAAATTTGGACGCCATTACCAACCAGTGCTGCCAACCTGAAAAACTTAAATCTTAAAAAATCACCCTGTATAAGGAATTTTTATTTTTTAAACCGAAAAGAAATTCACTTGTATTTTATAATTGCATACCCCACTTATAAGGGGATTCATTTTTGTTTTTAGAACTTTTCGCGTTCAGCAAAATCTGACTAATTTAACGATAATATCGTCATCAAAGATCGTGGAGAAAATGAATCACGCTATCGCGACCTTTCTGTCACTTCTCATAATAATTGTTTGAATTACCTGCAATGCAAAATTTTATCTTTCTATAATCTAAATGTTTGCTTTATGGCGCTTCAGACAATTTGTGAAAAATTGACCGAACAACCCTAATTTTGTTGCTTCTCATAAAAATGTTTCGAATTATCTGAAATGGAATTCTTCTCTTTCTATAACCTAGATTTTTGCTTTATAATTCTTAACACAATTTGTGAAAAATTGACCGAACAATCCTGATTTTGTTGCTTCTCATAAATATTGCTCGAATTATCTGAAATGTAATTTTTCTCCTCCTATAATCTAAATTTTTGCGTTATAGCACTTCAGACAATTTGTGGAAAATTGAGCGAATAACCCTAATTTTGTTGCTTCTCATAGAAATTGTTCGAGTTGTCTGAATTGAAAATTTTTATTGCTATAATCTAGATTTTTGCGTTATAGCGCTTCAGACAATTTGTGGAAAATTGACCGAATAATCCTAATTTTGTTGCTTCTCTTAAAATTTTTTCGAATTATCTGAAATGCAATTTTTCTTCCAAATTTTCCTCCAATACAAATATTTAATGCATACCTTGTCAGGTTCATAGTTCTAATTAAAATACTTTACAATCAATTAAATCGGGCACACGTCAAGCGTTTGGTGAAGTTAGATCTAAGAGTGAAACTGATGTGCCCGTAGAGTATCTAATTTCTAAGCGAAAACATTGAATGCATTATAATGCATGTTCCTTAATTTATTTTGCATTAATTTAGAGCAATAATTGACAGGAACAGAACGACTTACCATGCCTCTTCTAGAATTACGCACACTTTTAGGCCAACACAAAATGACGTTGGATGGCTGTCTTCATTCAGTACGTCGATTTACCTAACTAAAATTGCACCACAAAAAATTATACTTTTTTAATGTTACCGAAACCTCAGATATATTTTTCATTTATATATTTCTATTTCCAAAACATGGGACAATATGCTGGATCATATACCTCCTCCGTCGCTCCTGATTTGATGCAATTGGCTGCTCACAATTACCTTTTAAATACCTTCAACAATGTATTGTTATTGTATAATAACAATTTCTCCCTCTATTACTCAATAAATTGGATTTTATTTAAAACAGCATGAAATATCCATAAACACCTGCACCGGAAGCGGGAGTCATAAACAATCCAATTAGTGGAAAATCGCAAGTAAACCATAAAAAAATCAGCTTTATGGTTTCCACTTCATAAGACGATTAGGGAATCTCAAGGGAAAGTCATAAAGTATAAGACAACGAACATAAAAAAGCGGAGGTGAAAATTTAACAAAATATAAAAAATGTATTTCATTGGTTTCGGTCATTGTTGTACTCCTTCAAACCGCATCCAACTTTATTTCAAGTAGAACATTCAAAAACATTTTATTTCGTTTTATATGGAAGTTTGCTATATCGTAAGGGAAAGTTGTTATGTATTGTAGATGCAATACGTATGTATGTATTATTTGTTGTTCGGTAAACATTTTTACCCTTTTAATATTTTAATGCTCCTAATACCATATTGATAATCTTCTTTTTTCTTAACCCTGGCTGAAACTTCAGCTAAAGCAAAAATTCTCACACATATGCAGCAAATAGGCGTACAAAAGTTTGCGCTGCAAAGAAAATTGTACACGGATGTTAATCCGAGTAATTAGCTTTTAAGCTAATTTGCCATTATCGTAAACTCTCAGGGATTAAGTTGGTTTTTTAGGTATTAAAACCTATTTTCCTAAATATGTTTCTTTTTTCGAGGGTAAAAGTTTCATTAATTGGGTCAATGGAATGTTTATGGCTTCTAGCTTGCAGCTAAATAGTGAAAGCAGCATTTCCCTGTTTTTCTTTTGTTTGCTTACCCTAGATAATTTTGTTGCGAACTAACTTTGGGCAATATTAAAAGTTCAAAGGATGTGGATGCTTGAATTCACAAACGCTAACGTACGCATCGAAAGGTCATAGGCAACTTTTGGTTTTAAACTAAACCAAAAGGTTAAAAGTAAAGCTTACATAGTTATGGATAGCATAAGTAAAATTAAAACAACAAAAAAAAAAACAACATTAAAAACAACGAATTTAATAGAGCAAGAATGCGTTTCCCAGCGTTTTATATTTTCATTCATAAACTTAAAATAAAGAGCGATTAAATTATCCACCTGTCGATTTGCAGGTTTTCGAATAGGGGAAATTGTCTTATAATTAGTAATTGCCAAAATGTAGACCAAACAGATTGTATTTAGTTTTTAATTTTAGAAATTCTAGACAGCAGTTTATGCAAGAAGTTAGGTTGTGATGAACTTTGCGAACTCTCCTGCTCTTAAACAGAAGAGACGAAAGCAAACTTAAGCCAATCATTTCTGTGAAGGCGATATATATGTAGAAACATGGACCAAACTTGTCTAACTTCATTGGAAAGCGACTGAATCAAGATATGTATGATAAATGTACTTAAAATGCCATCAAAATTGTTGTTGGTTTTGCCTGGACGATCAATATATATCAATAGTTATCGAGTGGTTTTGGTTCGTTCGGTTTTTAAAAGAAATTTATTTCTAAATTTATATACAAGAAAACAATTATTTTAATCCATTACATAATCTCCTTCTTTTTTAATATTTTCTTCGCGCCTCCCTGGGAGCTTTTTAATTCCTCTCTCATAAAACTCGCGTGGTTTTTCTGAAAAAAACGTTCAATTCGATTTTTCACTTCCTCGTCGTTATGGAAATTCAAATCCTTCAAGTGGTTGCTCAGAATGCGAAATAGGTGCTAGTCGGACGGGGCGAGGTCTGGAGAGTACGATGGGTGTGCTCTGACAGTTTCTGGCGGGTCCGCAAGGCAGTGTGACGCCTACATAAGAGAGCGAGGTACCCACACATCGAGGTTGCTCACAAATCCGAGATCCTCTTTTATGACCCGTGAACAGTGGAGGCTGATTTTTTAATTATTTCTGCAATTTCCCTAAATGTTGCAAGGGGATTAACAATAATTAAATCTGTCGGAAACAATTTCTTTTAGTCTTCTTATTCTGGTAGCGTCCGTTAGGAAGAACTTGCCCGTAGAAAATCATTTAAACCATTTCGGGCAAGTTCTTTCTTTTCTTTTCTTCATAAACAGACTATATTTTTCGGCTGGCTTCAGCAGCCGTTTTTCCTTTTCGGAAATAATACAGCATAACATGACTAACATGTTCTTTTTCACTCATTTTTTCCACTTTTTAAAACTTTTTTTCTGAAACGCTGTAACCACTTACGACTAGAACGAGATCACAAGTAAACAATAGTAAACAGTTTAGAGAAGGGGTGGGAGGAAGTTATGATAGTGTTTGAAGGAAGTTCGTCCTTCGAGTAATATTTATGACCTGTGATATGTTCGCAACAGCACACGTACAGACAAGATATCACAGATAGACATCACCAGGTTCGATCAAGAAGTGACTCTGCTGCCTGTCTGTTCCAAATGTGCTGTAGAAATTAGTAACTAAGTCTTTGAATGCAGTATTACCTTAGCCATTACAATTAGATCATGATATAACGTATAATCGAGTGCATAAAAAGTTAACACAGGCAGTCAACAGCCCAGTTGTTTTGCTGCTGGATCTTACTAAATTTCTTCAGGCTGCTCGAGTTGTTTCGTTATCGAGCCAAGAAATTCAATTCAATAGTTGCAAGCTTGAGTTACAGGGCTTTTAACATAAAATTGAAAAAGGATTAGGAATTAGTCAGTTATGATGATCGGCAAATTGAAAACAGTTATACATTTTTATCATCAGTTATGATAATCGACAATTTGAAAAAGTTATACATTTTCATGCTAGCTATCGATATATCGCTTAGCAAGTTATGAGTGAAGTTCCCTTTGGAGGTCAGAAAATTGATAAAGGGTTCGAAATTAGTAAGTTGTGATAATCGGCAAATTGAAAACAGTTATACATTTCCAAGCCAGCTATGGATATGTATCACTTAGCAAGTTATGAGAGAAGTTCTTTAGAAAGTCAGAAAATTGAAGAAGGATTCGAAATTAGTCACTTATGATGATCGGCTAATTGAAAACCGTTATATATTTCTTAGCTAGCTATCAATATATCACTTAGCAGGCTATGAGGGAAGTTCCTTTTCACCATGTTGGAAGTCAATATGTGACAAAGTTGTAGAGAAAGATCAATTCCATAGCTTAAGTTAAGTTTCGTTTCGGTTTTGATATTGTGAATTTGTTTGAATTACATTAAAAATTCCTTACTGATTCATATTTCAAACAATAACTCAATTCATACATTGATTCGAGAACCTTAAAGGAAAATATAATTTTATGCAGTTTCATTTTTTAACGTGAATCAGAGCTAAAGCCATATATAGTTTGGTTTATTGGCAGAGAAAAAGACCTGACGTTAAACTGGGAAATAAATGTAAAAATGCTTCATATAATATATTTTCTAAATTTACGATACCAGCTTCTCAGAAATTTACACAGCTATGCAAAAATGTTGTCTGTTTTTTAAATTGAAAAATTTCATAACTTCCCATAAACTGAATCAGAATAGAAATTGATTCCAATTTAATTTTGAGTGTAAGAGTCGCAATTAAAATTGTTTGTAATTTCGTTTTGCATGTATGAAAGAAACAAATAAAATTTAATACAATTTTGATTTCATTGGCAAAATTAGAATAAAAATGTTGTTTGGTTTGGTTTTGATTCCATCAACTGAAACGGATCACAATTATTCTCGGATTTGATTTACTACCGGTGACTGACAATGATAATTAGTTTAGTTTCATTATATTAGAAAAATTGCAATGTGAAGTTATATTTGATGGGAATTTTGAGCCTAATTTGGAGCTGAATATAAAGGTTACATTATTACGAGCACAGATTTCCAAATTTTAAAGGCCGATTCGTTTGGAGGTAGTTTTATCAGTGCAGTTTTGTGATAGATTAAACTGTCGCATTTCTACACCGTCATATACTGTCTTATAATGGAAATTCTCAGCCCATCACAATGTTACTAAATTATTCAGCAATTTTGCTAATGCTTTTCTTAAGCTAAAAAAAAGTTATAGGCTACATATTCGGACACTCTTTTCAATAAGCTGAGGCTTTTTCACCTTCCGAGTCTTTACTCTTCACTTCAGTATTAGGGTTCTTGAAAGGCTTAAAAGCCAACCATTCTTCTCGACCAAAATTCCTGGCTAAATGGCATAAATAGGCCAAAATGGCACGTTTGAACTAAGATGCAAGTGGAAGAGGCTCAACAAGTGCCGCTATGTCCAGAAAATATAATAATTTGATGTGATTTATTAACTGGTGTGATAATCGGTCCATATTTCTTCAAATATGTGGCCTCCCCGGGCATTATGACATTTTCTGAAGCCAATGATATCTCTGATATTTAATTGCAACGTAGAGCCTTCATTGTGAGAAAAGTTTAGACCGGCAAAATTGGTCGCTTACATCATGTGATATCAAACCTGTTGGCTTCTTCTTCTTGGAGCTATGTAACATATTCTTCATCAATGTGCCTGCTGCAATTGGGGAAGTGGAAGCTAAAATCACTCAAGTTATTTACTTAATGACAACCACAATATTCGAATGTGTCATAATTAAAAAATAGAATTTCTTTTTATTATTATTATTAATGATTTCATTGGCGTCACGAACGAATGAACTTGAATTACGTTACATTACTTACTTTTGTAATCCTGCCTATTATTCCCTGAATATATTTCAACAAAAAATCGTAATAATGGAACATAAGTATGTAATGAAAAACGCTTTATTGGGATTGGTAGTCGCAGTTAACAGAATACCAGAAAGATCATTTTATGCCAAGCAGATTATTATCTCATATTACTTTCATACAGGGTGTCCGTCGGGTCCGTCCGTCTTGATAGTTCATATTTGGCGGTCGTGTAGTAGATATGTGGCAAATTTATTATGGAAAAATATTCGATAAACCAACGTGTTTTAATCATTAAAACTTTCTATCAAAATCAATCATCGATTACTGTAATGATGAGAAAGTTACGTGAAATTTCTGGGAGGAACAACGTGCCAACAAGACGCACTATTTATCGTGTAGGGAATGATTTCGAAGAAAAAGGGTCTGTAGCTAATAGGGCCAAGCATAGACCACAACGTACTGCAATGTCGGCTGAAAACATTACTGCTGCTCAAGAAAATGTTCAAAACAATCCATCAGCCTCAATTCGAAGGAAAACTTTGGTCACAAATTTGCACAAGGATTGGCATTTGTTTCCATTTAAGATTCAGTTGACATAAGAGCTTCTTCCACAAGACCATTTATGCCGCCGTACATATGCCAGTAGGATGCTACAGCTCGCCCGTGACAACCCCGATTTTAATGAAAAAATCATAATGAGTGACGAGGCACATTTTCATTTGAATGGATATGTAAACAAACAGGATAGTGGGTTCTGGGCAATGGAAAACCAAAACTCAAATTATTCATCAGCCACCTTTGCATATTAAAAGTGACAGTCTGGTGTGCAATATGGCCAGGAGAAATCATTGGACTTTACTTCTTTGAAACTGAAAACAGCGTAACGATAACTGTCAATAGGGAGCGATATCGTGATAAGATTGAAACCTTTTTAACGCCACAACTGCATGCTTTGGGCTTGATTAACATATGGTATCAACAAGACGGTGCCACATCGCATACATCCAGGATTGTAATGGAATTACTGGGGGACCTCTTTTCACAACAAGTTATTTCAAGAAATGGTGATGTTGATTGGTCTCCACAATCGTCTGATTTGACTGCTCCGGACTTCTTTTTGTGGGGATATCTGAAAAGCAAGGTTTATGCAAACAAACAAGAAACGCTTGAGCAATTCAAACAAAATATTCGTGATGAAGTTAATGAAATACCGCGTGAAATGTGTGAGAATGTAATGAAAAATGTGTTCAAAAGGGCTCGCATTTATGAGGCTAACGGAGGCGGACATTTATCTGATATTGTATTCCATACATAATTGCCGACATTAAATAAAACATTTATCAATATAAAATCCATTCTCTTTCATTTAATCAAAAATTATAAACAAACAAAGTAGTGTACCTTCCCGACAGACACCCTGTACCTTAAAAGAGATGGATGTAGCATCGCTACTTTAAGAAAAGAAAAACAACAACAACAACAAACAAAGACAGTTTCGAATCCAATTTTATTGTCAGCATTGGACGGTTATACTACTTATTATTCATGTGCAAGTATGCACCTGCCAACTTGTATTCCCCCGCAACTTGTTCTTCCTATCATGGCGGTAGATGTAATAGTAGTTATGAAAAATGTCAAGACTGTTCAGTTATCACTGTAGCATCGCCATGTTTTAATGTTGATTCGAGATTAACTTCATTGTTTTAGGTCTTATCCCACTTGCATTATTTTTATAAAAAGTTGATTGAGATGACTGATTGTTTGTCGCAGGACCCGTTTTGTTGGGAAAACACAAATGAACGATGTTTAAAAACAACAGGCTATAAAAAAAATTTAATGAAGATGGATGGTCTAGTAAGAATATGATTATCAAAAACCAATACGTAACAATTGTATATGTAAAAGGACTTTCCAAACGGTTTGAAGTACTTGCTGAAGTACTTTTCACCATATTCTCCAAATTGGGCAAAGATGTTTTTCCTAGTTTTTTCATTATTTTAATAGAAATAGTAGTAGAATTAGGAAAAAGATCTGGCCCCAGTTTTGGGTCTCTGTTTTAGAGGGAATTTTTAGAGGGCATTGGTAAATTGGGAAATGTTTGGATTAAGAAAATCCATTCAATCGGAGATTATGCTGAGAAGCAAAGTGTGTTATGAAGTGATTTATGTAAGAGCTTCTTGGGTCAATTATATTTAAGCAAGTTTTTGTGTGGTTTACATTAGACTATTACTTACAGTTGCTTTCAAGCCACACTTTTCCTTTACATGCTAATTGGAAAAAGTTCCTATCACAAAAGACTCCCTCCCACCACCGTATAATCTTTTAACTCCTTTACCTTCACAAAAAAAAAAAACTTACAATAAAAGTGAAGAAAAATATTACATGGAAAAATGAAAACTTTAAGTATTACCTTTGGCATTTTTCAAATTCTCAACAGTTTACATCACTTTCTATCTATTTTGCTTCTCTTGCACTTTTCAATTACCAGCAGCTGTGGCAGCTTCGACAGCCACTCGCTGGGCTCACAATGGCTGCCTAGCAGCGGTTCATCATCAGGCCCGTCATGGCCAGTGTTTGTTCTCTACGTGGGATTTCATTATCCAACCAAAGCATTATCCAACAGCATTGGGTTACTCCATTGTTAAGTGTTTTCGTTATTAATGCGTTACCATTAAGCAATGTTGCACTTTATATAAGCCATGTAATCCTCCAGGAAGGGAGATTTTTGTGAGGAAAACAGAAAAGAAAAACAGCGCATTATTACACCACTGGCGAATCTCACACGTTCGCTGTAGGGAAACCGGGGCAAACAACAAGAGTTAAGAGTTACTAAGAAAGATTAGGCTGCGCATATTTTTGTGCGAGATAATAAAAATTAAATGATAATGATGATTATAAGTCATAAAAAGCTGACAAAAAACAAAAATAATAATACCGAATAAAAAGCAGGCCAGTGACTAACATAGTAAATGCTGTTAACAGTAAAGGAAATCCGGTAAAATGGACCAAGGAAAACATAATGAAAGTGGAAAGAGGTAATTGGAAACAAGGAAAAATGCGTAAAAATTAAATCTTGCCCTTTTACTACCCGTTATATCATTTGCAGTGTAGTAGCAAAACACAACGTTTGTAATTAAATGAATAAAGATTAATTACACAATGTTTATCTTAACAAAATCATCATCAACATCAACATCAACATCAGCATCGACAACATGAAACTGCCAACTTAGATCTTGCCATGCTGCTGAACTTAATTTAATTCAATAGAATGATGCTCCACAACACTAAACACTGCAGATACATCAACTACATCAACGACCAGCAATACCGTAGTTTATTACTACGAGTTTTATTATTATTAAACTATTATAATAATTATACGACTAATGATGAAATTGAGCTGATTTTGTAACCAGCAAATTAAGCAGCAGCACTCTAACGTTCACTTTCACGAAATAAAGCGAATACCTAATAGAATTTACTTCGTCAGGTCCTCATTCAGTGCAGCTGATGCTGCCATTGACTGTTGCCGTGAATGAAATATTTAGTGTAATAGAGGGCTGGCTGGTACGAGTATACCCAGTGGAATATCTATCTATGTTTCGGATATGTAGTGTAGTGCAAATTAATGCCATAGAAACGGTTGAGTAAAACTTTTACTGTAATAGCTCATATTTGGCTGTATAAAATTTTCCTTCAATTGAGCGTTAACGTTGCAGTGTATTCTGGTTGATATGAAATTTGTTGATGGGGTAACACATAATTAAACATCCTGTATAATTAGCCAATCTCAATTGCCAGATATGACACTAAGATATGATGTTGCATCCCAAAGGGTAGTAATATCTATTGGAATGTGTGTGTGTGTGTGAGAGAGATTGAAGATAGTGAACGCAATTAGTAACATATACGAGTATATATAAGGAATTTGTATATTAGCTATGAGACGAAAATGTATACAATTATGTAGAAACTATAAAGTCAAGGGATCATTTAGGCACACTAAAGATATCACAAGATGTGGAATCTGCATGTCATTCTCGACCAATTTCATATACAACGAAATAGCTTGAGCACCGCTACTGATGTGTTTTATATAGCAATTGTAGTTTCTGTACCATATCGGTTGCATTGGATTTAAAGTTTTTCCGTCCTCTTGGGAATACCGGGATTGATTTTTAACTTCCGCTGGATGACCAGAATTTTTGCTGACCAAGAAAGTTATTTCCAAACACAGATTTTAATTACATATTCGATTTAGGATCGTGGGACGTATTTCCACTTTCCAGTTGACGTTAGCTTTATTAATTCATCCAAAACACAAAGTCGGTCTAATTATAGTAAAATTATTTATTCCAGAAAATGCCAAAATATTTCAGAGAACACAATTTATATAATGCGTGCGATAAAGACAAACACATTTACAGAATAGAGTTGCTTAACATAAACTTACTTGTAGAATGTTCTTGTTTATAAAGGGTGTCCCAACAAGAACGCAAGATTTAAATTTTAAACAAAACACAGATATTTAAAAAAAATCGTGAAACTTTATTATATCGCAAAGTAGACAGAATGAGGTTATGTGTGGAAGAACATATCGGGCAGATGGCCGCTGCGGCTTTGCTGGCACACACGCGATTTTTTAATGAAAATTTCACTGACCGTTTTGCATAAATGCTGCATAAATCATCGACTTCAAAAAACCCCAAAGAAAAAAGTCTAATGGTGTTAAATCGGACGATCTGAGCGGTCAATTCTGGTCTCTAAAACGCGAAATGACCGATGCAGCAATTGAATTGTTTCTCTGGCTGTATGACATGTGGCGTCGACTTGTTGGAACCACATGCTCTTCACATTCATTTCTTCAATTCTAGGTACGAAAAAACTGGATATCATTTCACGATACCGAACACCATTGACTGTTTGCGCTTGACATGCCTCATTTTCATAAAAAAAAGGTCCAATGATTTCTCCAGCCCAAAATCCACACCATACATGGATGGAGTTTGAGCGACATCATCACGTATAGCTGCGACATTTTCGGTCGAAGGCGCGTTGTTGTCTTTACATCACTAACATACCCAGTTTTGGCAAATTTATCCATTAATCTCTTTACAGTTGACTCTTTTGGAGCATTATTGTGACCCCAAATTGATCGCAATTTGCGAACTGTTGCCGCAAAACTTTCACCATTTTGGTAAAACAATTTCACAATGAGAATGCGTTGTTCATTCGTGTAGCGCTCCATTTTTACTAACCTCGTACTTTCCACTAGCAAACAACAATTGTTCAATTGTCAAACAATGACACTTCGAATGGCGCCAAATTTAAATCTTGCGTTTTTGCTGGGACACCCTTAATAACAACGAATCTCGTTTCCTCAACAGAAGAGACAGTAAAATATTTTCAAGTACATAACAGACCGATGCCCATAACTGTTGCAGTTTCTTTCCGTATCCCAAAATTTTGACTGCTTATTATAACAATAATAATAAAAAATATTACAATATTGCCGAAATGGTCTCATTATTGCTGATGAATTACTATATCTAGAACAAGTTTCTTCACTTGTTACGTTTGCGTTCAATATTGTCGCGGTCGACATACCGGTACATTATCAGATAGGTGGTCGTGTGAAAAATTGCATCTTCTCATACATAATAACACATCTTGCTATCTGATTTTTCAGTAGACAGTCAGTCATATATTGTGGTATTTTGCAATATCTACGTCCAAGCTACCTTGTTGTGACCTTAAGACCTTATGCGATCAAGTTGTTTTTTTCTGTAGCATCAATTTGCCTCACTTACGGCAACTCCGCACCTATGAGCAATATGAGCAGTATACCAACTTATAGCCATGTAAGTGAGCTTGTGAAAAATGTTCACTTCTTTTACACGGCTACATTGGCTGCCCTTTTTTCAAGTGGAAATTCGTGCGTTTTTAATATTATTCAATAACCACGCCCACAATTTGGACAGTCCTTTAAATAACATGTGCATTGAAAGGCCTCCTTCTCGTTTCCGATATCTGCCACCATTTATTGTTTATAATTTAATTGAGCAATAAATGTTAAGTTATGAAAAAGTAATGAAATTGACGTTATTTCGGAACAGAGTTCGGTCCCTGTATGCTTAAGTTTTTCTTTATTTGGCTGTTTTAAGTCGAACAATTTTGTTTTTATATTTTTTTTTTTAATTATGCGAGTTGGTGATAAATCTTTTAATTTGCATTGAAAAACAAAAAAAAAAAAATAACTTTTTCAATCAATGGGTCAATAAATTCAACAACTCAGCTGTATTCAGTAAATTCGAAAAAAGCAGCATCAATAATTCTAAAATAAATAATCTACAATTTCAAAAGTAAGCCCTTCAGGTTGTAATGAATTACGATGTTCCCCATGAATTGTCGGACGTAGGGGTCATTTTAAATTAATTATTTTTAAAAAACTGAAAAGATATTCTTTTCTAAATAAATGAAGAGAAAAAAGGTTATGTGAATTAAATGAAAAGTATTGGAGCTTTTCAATGTAGCAGTATTCATCAGCTATTCTGTATTCATATTTGCATATACGTTTATAGAAACATTACAGCATTCCCTGTCGCTATCGAGGTAATTCATTTCTATGGATCTATAAAATGCAACTTCATCTGAACTTCGAATTTGATATTATTTTATTAATAACAGCGCTAGTGGCTCTTAATTTGTTGCTCAGATTAATCGATTTTGTGGCATAATCGTAGGAGTTATTTGTCCATCTTATGTGATTTAATTTCTGCATGCAATTACAGCAATGACTTGCAAGTTTAATTTGTGGGAAAAGCTCCTCAATGCACTTGCAGGGACAGTTTTCGAACTTTGATTGTACAGGTATTGTTTTATTATGCAAAACCTTGGTAAATGATAATTTTGTATTGCATTAGCATAATAATTTTGCAATACAATTGTCATTGAACTTTTTTTTTTAAGTTTTAATTGAAGAAACATTCCTTAGTTTATGTTCCCCCAATGCATGCCAACCTATTTCAATAGTAGCCTTGTATTGACATTGCCAGATTACACCTTCGTATTGTTATAGTTGGCATCCAATAACTTCCTCCTCCTCCTAAATTTACATTTGATTTCTTTATCTTCTCATTATCTCCTTGTGAAATCTTTAAACCCCTTTAAGTTCTTCGTCGCTTTCTATTAACATTCGCTCGGAGTAACAAAAGTCTTAAGTGTAAATGATAAATCTATAAAGTGTGATTTGTGGTTCAAGTTTCAACGACGCAGTAAACCAAAAGGAATCACAAAAATGTCAATTAAAGAGTTTTCACAACAACCAAAAGCAAATAAACTCTGATCTCCTGCAATTCACTGGAAAATGGAGGAAAGTACAAAAGAAAAAAAAAAAAACAGTAAAACATTAAAACATTGATGACAGCAGATCTTTGTATGAAATAGCTTAAATAAGCTGGGATTACTTCGATTGACGCCTGACAACAATACGAAGAAAAGCAGGCATTGAGTTTTGTATTTACTTGCCATTATGTAAAAGTAGTCAATTTACTTTTAACTACAGCATTCGAAGGAAGCATTTGGCTTGTATGCCAGTACTGTTTTCTCCGCAAATAAGACGGAAGAAAATGAAGAAATAGCAATGCAATTTTACAGTGAACTTTTTAATTTGTCCGGATTCTTCGCGTTTCCTCCATTTTTTTCTTACTTCCTTGACGGGATTCGATAAGCCGTTTTTTGTTCTGTTCGCGTACCCTGCACTTATTGCTGCTTAACGCTTTTAATTAAAATTGCACAATTTGAGCAATGGGATGCTTTAAATAGCATGGGAAAGGGAAATGCCTTTATATAGTAAAACTTAACATTATGTGGAATTTAACAATTTGAAGTCACTCACTGGTTCCTTTTATAACTGCTATTACCTTTCACACAACTGTATTGCTAGCAAACATAATTTTCGCCATTTTGCTGTTTATCTTTAGGCTTCTTCCGTGCTCCTTTCAATATAGGACTACCGTTTTTTTTCTTTCTTCCTTAATGATACATTTTTTATTTCATTCTCTTTGTCCTTATAAACTCACATAAAACTCAAAATGTTTCATATTCCTTGATATTCACATACTGTTGGCTTCAACTTCTTCCCTTTGCTGGGTGTGATGAAAATCCCTACATCATTTCCTTCAGCTTCATGATTTTTATTACAATTTTATTATAGCTTAACATTTAAGCAAAGATTGTTGGGTATCATTACTCTTTTTGAGAAGAGAGGAAAGGAAAGAGCCGGTTGGTGTTTTTCCCTATCTAACCTAAAGTTTATGTGACATGCACACAACAGGATGGAGGTTGGCGGAAATTGCTTTTATTGCAGCTACTTGCCATTGAAGTGCTACAACTATAAGTTCTTTCATGATTCACTGGTTACATGAGTGTGAGATAGCGCCGATTCGCTTGCAACTTAATTCTAATTTCCATTTAGATGTTATGACATCAGTTGTGAAGGCAATTATTGAGGTGAAGCAGAGAGTAGAAAAGAATTCGCGATGAAAAGTGAGAATTTCTGATTTGTTTTATTGACAGTTGTTGGCAGCAGGTATTCTTTTAGATGGTAATATATTGCGTTTGTATGTATCCTTGAAATAGAAAAGGCGGCAAGTTTCCCCTTACATGTTGTCGAGGGTTACATAAACTTATTTCAAATCGTACAGTAGGCAGCA
>JAHXMU010000351.1:138026-153247 GCA_019455685.1 Philornis downsi | reverse complement strand
GTAAAAGACTTCGTATGAGACTGTGGCTTCTATCCAGCTTACGTCCAATTTCTCTTCCAGTGCATCCTTCGTCCTTGTAAGCGATTAGTTTACCTATTTCATATGCTGTCAAACTTTTTTTCTATTACTGAATTTTAATATTTATTTTAATAATAATAATAACATTTAATATTATTAAAATAATATTTGTTTTAATATTCATCTTATCGGTTACACCTTTGAAAACTCACTATTTGAATTTGGCATTATAATTGTGAAACAAGCTAAAAACAGAATAATCGCAAGAACAAGAATACTGCTTGTGTTATCTGCACAAATCCCAAAGTTTGTGTGCTTGATTCTTTCGTCCAAACAAGTATTTTGATCGAAAATCATAACAACAACAAAATGTACCGTTACAAAAATGAAGCAAATTTATGGATGGTCTTATAAATATGAGACACATCTTATTTTAGGCATTACCTCGCCCAAGAGCTTTATACGAGCTTGAGCTTTTATGTCAGATATTGATTAGTTCATAACATTATAAGTTAAAAACGATTTCAGGTAATATTAATTTTTGTTCAGTTTTCAAAATAAATCTGGATTTATTTCGCTAATGTTGTTTTTGATTTCACAGAATATTTCTAGTGTTATTGGGGTAAAAAAAATTGACATTGTACAGCCCCAAAAGAAAATATCCCAGTTAAGTTATATCTCAAGATCTATGCAGCCAGTTCCCATCACTATCACTGTATTCTTCCACTTTTCACATTTTCTAACAGTGGAATAATTTTAGGTCTTTGCCTTGCAATTTTGCCATCAGCCATACAGTAATTTCTAAATGGTTTCTCTAACAAGTCATGAATATCATGCATGATCAAGTTTATATTACGTTAAAAGAAAGTTCTCACTCTAAATTTTGAATTTTGATCGGTGTATCTCGTACGGTCGCGGTACAAAAACTAGTTGGCCTAAAAAAAGGCACAAACAAGTTGTGAAAAATTTTCTTTATTTTTTAACATAATCTACTTTTAGATCGATACACTTTTAGCAGTGATATTCAATAGCTTCCGTACCATGTTTATAGTAAGAACTCTCAAATTCCTTAAAATAGCCATCAATCACAGACTCCACCTCTTCTTTATTGGCAAATCTTTTACCACCGACCTATTTTCCAAGTTTGGAAATAGAAAATTGTGCGAGGGAGCTAAATCTGGCGAATAAGGTGCGTGATGAAGTAATTCGAACATAAATTAATTAATTTTGGCTATCGCAATAGTGAATATGTGAACTGGAGCATCGTCTTTTCCATAATTTCATTCTTTTTCATAATTTCATTACCTAAACGTTGCAATAAATTAGCATAATATTCACCGTTGATGGGTTTTTCTTTCTGAAAATAATCAATGAAAATAATCCCAACCACATCTATAAAAACAGACACTATGACCTTGCCTGCAGATGAGACCGTTTTCGCCTTCTTAGGACACTGTTGTCCTGTTCCATCCCCTGGTTTGACTATTTCTTTGTCTCCGGTGTGAAGTGGTGGACCCATGTTTCATCCATGGTTATAAATCGGCGCAGAAATTTGGCTTTATTGCGGTGAAACATCGCCAAACACTCTACTGAAAAATCTTCACGACGCTGTTTTTGCTCTATTGAAAGCAAGCGTGGCACGCATCTTGCTCACAGCTTTCTCACCTTCGAATCCCTGGTCTGTATACGGCGTATACAAATTTTTTGAAATTCCTATCATTTTAGCTAGCTCACGCACTTTCAGTCGATGATCATTCAATGCGATTTTGTGGATTTCCTTAAACCGGTCTGGCGTGGAACACCTCGATTGGTCGACCACTATGGTGTTCGCCTTGGCAGCTTGTACGGCTTCGTTTAAACTCTGCTGCTCAATATTTTACAGTCGTAAACGAAGGAGCAGACTCTCCCAGTTGGTCGATCACTACGGTGTTCGTCTTGGCAGCTCGTTCGGCATCGTTTAAACTCTGCTAACCAATATTTTACAGCCGTAAACGAAGGAGCAGACTCCCCCAGAGTAGAATCTACCTCGGCTTTAATATTGGTTAGACTGAGACCTTTCAAATGAAAATATTGAATTGCAGAACGGAGACCAATTTTTCCGTGTTTACAAATTCACTGAGATCGTTTACTTTTGACGGCTTAAACATAAATACTAAACAACGTGGCGTCTGGAGACTTAAAACATAGGTTTTTTTGAACGTTGTCACTTTTCACCAAAATAATTATTTTCAAACGGCTGGTTTTTGTACCGCCCTTGTATCTTTGCTCAAAAATAAATTGATCATTGTGAGCAAAGATATGTTGTTTTATGAAATGTGTTATTTATCTAGGTAGCTCTCATGGTAGCAACATTTCGGTGCATTATTTTTCTTGTACAAAGGAAAACTATAAATTATTAATTATTATTAATATAATATTTATTAATTAATTACTAACTAGTGTAGTTATACGTCTTTGTAATCGTAATAATCGTGTTACCAATATGAATTTTAGCCATGCAAGCAAGCTGGGAACAAAAGTTAGTTATTTATTTTTCTAACAGTGGAATAATTTTAAATCTTTGCCTTGCAATTTTGCACGATTTTTTTTCAGTAAATCAGGTAGAAGTTATACATTAATTTCTAAATAGATTCTCTAACATGTCATGAAAATCATACATGATGTTTATATTACGTCAAAAGAAAGCTTTCACTCTAAATTTTGAATTTGATCAGTTAACTAAACCGGCTAAAACTAGCCGGCCTAACAACGAAGGCGCAAACAAGTTGGGAAACATTTTCTTTATTTTTCACCATAATCTCCTTTTAGCTCGATACATTTTTACCAGCCACATTTAATAGATTATATAAGCTGGGAGCAAAAGTTAGCTACTTATTTTAATGATTATTTTTTACTTTTCTTTCCTAATCATTGTTCTTTTGATATCTTACTTAATAGCTTCATTCTTACGTGATCTTGGCTGTTTCATCTTTTTTTGCCCCATATCATTTTGAATTATGCACTCTGTTTCTGTTTACTGCCTTAGAATTGCTTATAGTTGAGATTCTTCGATTTATTTCCAGTTCATAAGTTAACATCCAAACGCCAAAGTAAACATAATTCCGTCTCTGTAATTCCAGGAGCAGTAAAGTTGCCAATAGTTTGTTGGCTTTTCGTTTTTTCCCCCTTGATTCCAGAGGCTGTGCTTGAACATTTTTCAATTCTTGTTTGCTCTACATTTTACACTCAGCTCGTAACTTTTGAGGTCAAGTGCTCTATTGCCAGTAGCTATTGTGGCTGTGGCACGAACAACCAACACTGACTGCCCGACTGAACAGTATTAGCAACATTAGTTGAGCAGCAGCATGAGTAGCAGCTAGGTGCATGGTTAGGGCCTGTTGTTTTTTTGTAGTTGATCCAACGTTTATTTGCTAAACCAACAGCAAAGTTGTTATAAAACTTTTACAGTTTTACATTGTATTGGGGAAAAACTATTGCAGAGAAATCAATGTATTTAATTTAGTTTGAATTGCTGTTTCATTAGAGCAGAGAGAAGTTCATTTTTTTAAACTCCTTGGAAAGAAGCTATAACTTTGAGACGGGAAACATTTGTATGCGGCAGGGAGAACAAAATTCATGCATAATTGAAATATTAGTCAACAAACAAATGTGAATAGCAAAAAAAAAAAATCTATTACATTTCCCTATTTTTCTATGTAATATTTAAAAATTCCTCTAAGCGTCATCACCACTTGTTGTCTACTTTCCCCACGCGCGTACAACACCATATTTGTTAACAATTTTCACTAACGATACCATCATCAATCATCATCATTCAAAGACTTTTAAATAACACACACATGTTTACAACAGCCGTAGTTATTCAAGAGTAACTTAGCGTACGTGGCTGGCAATAAATGACAGGATGTATTTGTAAAGTATAGAGTTTCGGTTGAGTGGTCTCGGTTATGTGGCGTCTCACTCAACATCCTTAATCGTAGAAATTAATCGTACATATTGTTCATATTACGCCCATAATTTCTCTCTAATTTAAGAGAATGACAGATATAATTTTGACGTGGTGGAAGCATTCATCTACCTACCTCAGCATGCAGATAAAGTGGAAAGTATTGCTTGCTAACAAATGTTACTACAGGCTAAGCAAACGATTCAATAATAATAATAATAAAGCCCTCTCTCGACAAACAAAAATCCGACTGTACCAGACGTTGGTTCTACCTATCTTGTTATATGGCGCAGAATCTTGTGTTATGACGCAACCAGATGAATCTGTACTGACAGTTTTCGAGAGGAAAATACTCCGGAAAATATATGGACCCATCATCGTTAACGGAGAGTATCGACGTCACATGAACAATGAGCTGTATGGGCTACAAGCCGACATCGACGTGGTCAAACGCATTAATATACAACGATTGTGTTGGCTGGGTCATGTTGTGCGGATGGACCCAAATGTTCCGGCACGTAAAGTTTTCGACAACAAACTCGATGGACGGCACAGAAGAGGGCGACCAAAACTCCGTTAGAAGGATCAGGTTTTTAAAATACTATCGAAGCTTGATGTTACGAATTGGCGGAGAAGCGCAGAAGATCGAAACGCTTGGAATTATTTTCCACGGGCGGTGTATAATAGATAAGGTTATCTATTCCAATCGCCACATAAGAAGAAGAAGAAGAATTTAAGAGAATTCGTTAGATCACCATACGTCACTTCTCATGACGTAAAGTTCCTTCAAACTCTATCATAACTTCCTCCCACCCCTTCACTAAACTGTTTACTATTGTTTACTTAAGTTCTCGTTGTAATCGTGGGTGGTTACAGCGTCTAAAAAAAAGTTTTAAAAAGTGGAAAAAACGAGCGAAAAATAGCATTTTAGGCATATTATTTCCGAAAACGAAAAAGACAGCCAAAAAATAAAGTCAGTTTATGACGAAAACGGACCAAATGAAAGAAATGGTTTTGAAGATTTTCTACGGGCGACTTCTCCGTAACGAACGCTTCCAGATCAGGACGACCAACAAAAAAAAAATGTTGTTTTTGAAGATCTGAGAGATTTGATTATTGTTAATCCCCGTGCAACAGTTAGGAAAATAGCTGAAATAATCAAAAATTAGTCTCAACCGTTCACGCGGTTATAAAAGAGCTCAAGCTTGTGTGCAACCCCGATTTGTGGGTACCTCAGTCCCTCACCCAGGCCAACCGCCTGAACCGCGTTGACGTCTGCGATAACCTAAGGATAAGAAATAAGAAGACACCATTTCTGAAGAACCCTATCATAAGGCATGAAAAATGGATAGTTGACAACAATATAACGCTTAAAAGATCATGGCGGAAACCAAATGAACCCCCTCAATCCACCTCTAAAGCGGGCCTTGACCCCAGAAAGGTAATGTTGTCGTTTTGTTGGGATGTCGAAGCGGTAATCTTTTTTGAGCTTCTCCCAGCAAAACAAACGATTGAAACGGACGGACGCCGAGGGTCTTCAGTCAGGGAGACGTCATCTCCGACTATCCCCCTCCGACTATCACCTATCTCGCAGTCTGAGCAACCACTTGAAGGATTTGAATCCCCAAAACGACAAGGAAGTAAAAAAATCGAACCAAACGCTGTTTTCAGCAAAACCATGCGAGTTTTATGAGAAAGGAATTAAAAAGCTCCCAGAGAGGTGGGAAAAAGGTAAAAGGGGGGGATTGTATAGGATGATTTTTTAATCATTGTTTCTTTTTTTTTTTTTAAATCGAACAAAACACTAAAATTTGCATCATATATTATATTTATTTGAATCGATAAATTGGTTTTTGCCATTCAATTTTTAAAGATAATTTCATGTAAATGTTGTCCGCGGTTCCGTCTCAAAATGTCCATTCTGAAAGTCCAATTTTTCGTCACTTTGTCGAGCATTTCGGCCAGTATTCCACGAATAACGTGTGTTATGTTATCGTGTAAGGCTTTAATAGTGTTCGGCTTATCCACATAACTAACGACTTGACATAACCCCACAAGAAATAATCAAGAGGCGTTAAATTGTAAGATCTTGGGGGCCAACTCACAGGGCCAAATTGAGAGATAAGCTGCTCACCAAATTCATCCCTCAACATATCCATTGTTTCAAGAGCAGTTTGGCATGTAGCACCGTCCTGATGAAACCACATGTCAACTAAGTTCAACTCAGCCAATTGGGGCAAAAAAAAGAAAAAAATACCGCGTATCATGGCTCGATATCGTTCGCCGTTGACCGTAACGTTTCTTCCACGATGGTCTTTGAAGGAAAATGGACCGATGATGCCACCAGCGCATAAACTACACTAGACTGTCGTTTTTTCGGGATGCATCGGTAATTCATGTACGGCATGTGGCTGTTCATCACTCCAGATGCGAAAGTTTTGCTTGCGTACGTATCCATTCAGCAAGAAATGACCCTCATCGCTGAACACAATTTTTCGATAAAACAGCGGATTTTCATTGAGCTTTTGTATGGCCCATTCACCAAAAATTAGACGTTATGGTGGATCATTCGTCATTCCATGATGAAATGGCAGACTATACTGTACGCTTTTCACTTTGACAGATGACGTTTGGACGCCATTACCAACCAGTGCTGCCAACCTGAAAACTTAAATAGAAATCAACTTATAAAATCAACTTATATAATAGATGACAATAGTTGTTTCCTTGTACATAAATTTGTAAATAAATTTTTTTAAAAACCGAACGAACTTTCCGAACAACCCGATTCAACCCAATTGTAGAGGATACCTCACACATCCACAATTCAATCTTATGTTGAAAATATAGCTATAATTTTTAGAACACAACACAAAAATCTGACGACAAAGATACGCGACCGATTCATAGAACTCTTCAGCCCAACATAATTTATACATGAACTATTTTCAATTAAAGATTAGTCAGATAACAAGAAACATAAAGAAGCAACGAAAAACGAAACTTTCAAATGGCAATAACGTAATTACACTCTAGGGGCACATATAAAGAAGTGAGGCAGCAAACTGAAAACATACGCTCTTTCACAAATTCACTCCGTTCACCCTGTAGGAAAAGAAGTTTTGTAATGAAATGGCATTACAAGGAGGATTTGTGCAGTGTGAATGTATGTTAAGTGTGTTGTATCCCTTTTTTCCTGTATCTGCCAACTGTTATCATAGCCTTGCTTATGCACTTCATTAAAGGGTCCTTGTTATCCCTATCGTAAAGAAAAATAAACTCATTATACAGCATTAAAACTATTACGGCATACAAAAAATGCACCTAATAAGTTTTCATGCAGGATGATGGCAGCATATCTACAATCTCATCTATACGCACACGCGCTCACAGAAATATATAAATACGAAGAGCACTTCTTTTTGCAAAAATTCGAGTTTATGACTTATAAATACATTCATATATGTGAGGATAGATGATGCATTTGTTTGTTTTTATTCAAGTTGAGCACTGACATCTGAAGATGCAACGATATAACATGAAGTGAACATCGCAGTGTAATCCCATTTGAGTTCCAGAATAACTTCTTAGGACAAACACTAAAGACAAATATACCAACGCTATATATTTGGTAGTTATGCAAGTGGAAAAGAATTTTTTAGTTTGCTTATATTTAAGAAATAATAACCTTCTGAATATTTTAATTTATAAGAAAAATATGATAATTTCTTTGGGTAACGAGACATCTTTGTGAATTTGAGAAATCCTCGAATACAGCGCAGCATCAGAAGAAGAGACCGCTAAGTAAGTTTTTTAAGAATTATATTATACAAATAGGTTATGATTAAGTTGTTACAGTGTCTTCTGTTTCTATTAAAATTGTAAAATTATAAAATACAATTTAAACAAAAACGTTTGAATACTATAAATGGCGATCTTAGGATCAGCACATTCATAATTCATATTCCAAAATATTTTCTTTTATCAAATAATGTCTCAATTGTGGGCATTATAAAGCAAACGGTACGCGGAATATATTTTAAAAGATTAAACCGAATTGATCAATATATCACAAAGCATCTATTATTGATTCAAATTTATTATATCGCCTTCCAAGTGCATCCTTCCTGAAATAATACACTTAGGTCTGCAGTAAATCCAACCACCAAAATACTTTTCAAAAGCTTATTTTTTATGCATTCTGTTTGGTAAAAACAGGTGTTTCGAAGTGGTAAATTGATTTTGGAAAGAGAAAATGCAGCTGGAACTATATTATGTTGAAATGGTGGTTTTACGATGATTTTTACTGAGTTTTTTGTTAGAAATTATTTCACTGTGACAGCCTTGTCAGATGACATGTTATCGTGGTGCAAAATCCATTAGTTTTTTTTCACAAATCTGCCCTTTTTCTGCGAACTTGCTATCTCAGAAGACGCCTTATAATATGTATATAATATGTCTTATATGTTTATTGTGTGATATTCTGAAAGAATTGTGGAAAATTAGTGCGCAACACCGCAGTCAATATTACGTCGACTTTTGATCCACTTTAACATGACTTTTTTGGTTTTGGCTTAGTCAGAAGTCGGTATTCCAAAGCTTGTTGGCTTGTAAGCCCAAGTCTGACTACCAATTATAATGTGTTTTATGAATGTGGTTTTGGAATTGATTCATTCTATCGTATCTTAAGCGACTCCTTCTTGGAATTGATTCATTCTATCGTATCAAGCTTAAGCTTATAAAGCTCTTGAAGAAAATTGGAGTCCTTCGAAGTTAGTCAATCAACAACACGTTTTAATCACAATCATGTAAAATGGTACAATTTGCTCTAGAGCCATTCGAAGTACGCAATAGTTAATATTCTATGTGTTTTTGTCTAAATAAGGGTTAAATGTGGATGAAGTTATCTCCAAAGCTATGAAAAATAAGGAAATTATACATATATAATTATAAGCCACTTTTATTTCCTAAGACTTTTTCCATTAGAATGTCAAAAAAGGCCATATATTTGGGGCATACGATAGCGTTTCCAAAACTTGCCGACCTAACAAAGAAAACACAAGAAAGTTGGGAACAATTTTCGTTATTTTTCAACATAATCTCCCTTTAGCCTCGATACACTTTTTCCAGCGATATTCAATAGCTTCTATAGCCACTTTATATATAGTAAGAATAGTAGGAACTCCTTAAAATAGCCATCAACCGCCGACTCCATCTCTTCATTGTCGGTAAAGCTTTTATCACCGGGTCATTTTTCTAGGTTTGAAAATAGAAAATAGTTCAAAGGAAATAAATCTGGTAAATAAGGTGCGTGATGAAGCAATTCGAACTTTAGTTTATTAGTAGTGGATGTGTGAACTGGAGCATTGTCTTGATAAACCAACACTTTCTTCTTCACCAAACGCGGCCTTTTATTCATAATTTCATCACTTTAACGCTGCAATAAATTAGCATAATATTCGCCATTGACGGTGTTTCCTTTCTGAAGATAATCAATGAAACTAATTCCATACGTATCCTGAAAAACAGACGCCTTGATCTTGCCTGCAGATGGAATCGTCTTCGCCTTCTTTGGACACGATACTATCATTTCAGTCCTCTGCTTTGACTGTTCCTTTTTCTCAGGTTTGGAGTTATAAATCGACTCATCCATGGTTATAAATCGGCGATAAAATTCGGCTTTATTGCGATGAAACATCGCCAAAGCCTCTATTGAATCATCTTTACAACGCTGTTTTTGCTCTATTGAAGGCAAGCGCGCCATCCATTTTACTCACTTTATTTTCTTTTTAAAATCTTCAGTCAGCTAGCTCACGGACCTTCAGCTAACGATCATCCAATACTATTTTGTGTTTTTTTTTAACCGCGTCATTTGGTCGACCACTTCGGTATTCGTTTAGGTAGCTTGTACGGCCTCGTTTAAACTCTGCTACTCAATATTTTACAGCCTTAAATGAAGGAGCAGGCTCCCGCAGAGTAGAACCTAGCTCGGCTTTAATATTGGTTGGACTGAGACCTTTAGAACGGATATATTGAATTACATAACGGGGACCAATTTTTTCCATGTTAACAAATTCATTGAGATTGTTTGCTTTTTAACGGCTCACATAAAAACAACGCGGCGCCTTGAAACTTTAAACATAACAGACTTGTAATTAAAGCCTGCACGTGAAATTGGTGTTTACCTTAATAACTTTTTATTTTCATCTGCTTATTGTTTTGCGTATGCTGAGTTGACTTGTTAAGCTTTGCGTATGGTAAGCTGAGTTGTCAAGTAAAAGTAAGAAGGTCAAGTAAAAGATAAGTAAAAAGTTTAGAGATTCAATCAACGGTCTTTCATGTACAATTAATTATACTTAAATCACAAAAATGAAGATGATTTCAAAAATTGTATAAACTTAAAACTGTTGTAAGCACGCTGTGCGTGGCACATTCTGTTTGGTTTGAATTGAGCACTTACATTGAATCGATTTGGGCCTTTGTCATTCACTTTTATGTGATGGCGTGAAAAATACGGCATTTTTTATTTTCATGTTGTTTAAAAGGTAGGCGTGTTTGTGGGCGGAAAAGGAACATTCTTCTTATGTTTTACTTTGATTTTACAAAGTCCTAACTTAATTCCTTTTAATTGATGCCGCAACTTATGTGAAAATATTTCGCTGTGTGTCAATATATTGCCAAACTAAAATGGAAATAGTCAGACTACCGGGAATACCTGATTTCGTTGAAAAATTTAGAGTTTAATTTTAGCCAATACAAATTCTGTAGTGAAGATAGACGTGAATCTTATAGAGTCAATAGCAAAAGAGGAATTAGACAATAAATGTAAACATCTATCGTATGATCTTTTTAACATTACAAGGGAAGTGACAAAAACTCTTAACTCTAAATATGTACATCAGCAATCGTTTAAAAAAAAATCACATGCTGTTCTCTGTGGCATAGATAGTTTAATTAAATACAAAACATTTCAGATAGTTGCTTTAGCGTACAAAGTACTACATAAACCAATTCAATTTCGGCAAATTGCGAGGGTGTTGCGAGTTCCCCTTGTCGAAATTTCCGTGCTGTTTCAATACTTATTTACGGAGATACCTGTATATTCTGACGTCACCAAAAGCACACATACTATCTTTGGAAATAGGAGTGAACCTTTAAATCACACATGTGTCCTTAAGCCAACACGCAGCCACAACTTTTCGCTCTAACCACTTAAATCTTTTGCCCTGAAAATGTTGTAAGGTTGTATAAGTGCAAAAACTTTGTGGTTATAGTCAAGACATCAAGATTACTTTTGACGTGATTATACGTGTTCCATTTTCTTTCGCGTACAGCAGAGAGTCTTTGAGAAAAGTTAATTTGTGGATCTTTTCTTCATGCAACCCCAACAAATACTTTTGCCCCATACACACACACACTCAAATTCAAAACCACATTTAGTCTCTGGCACTCTTAGCAAAGGAGGGGCACTTTAATTCTCACATACTCATTGCGTATTCTATACGTGGAATTGTTTGGCACAGCATAGGTGAATGTGTGCGTCGTGTTCGTTTCTTACATATATTATTTCTGAAAAATTTCATTCATGTTTTTAAGCTTAAAAAACATAAAGATGCCAGACTATGAACAATATGAGTAACAATAGCAAAAATACCAAGTACGGAAATGCACATGATGTGAATGAGTAGAATGTTTTTCATATTTTTTTTTTGTTGTTTACTACGACACGCTACATAAATCTACATGGAGGATTGAGAAAACTGGAAAAAAGAAGGGAGCTTATGATTATACAGACATATGAACTCAAATTCAGCAAATGCACACACACACACACACCCACATATCATAAATGTAAACTCGTCATATTTCATAACGAATCGTTGCATAGTTATGTTGTCTATGTAGTTACGATAACGAAGTGAATGCGTGATAGTAACGATATTTGTAGTGGTAGTAAATATCTCTTTATTATCAGTCGAACAATCGTGAGTGGGTGCATTTGTGGCGCCGTGAGTTGCTGTTGTGTTTGGGTGTCATTGTGTGAGCTTTCAAGAATTTTCACCGATTGCAACATTTCAATAACCTTTTTCTGTTTTGTGTATTTTCCTATTTGTACCATTCGTTGTAAGTGGTTGGTATATTAAGTACAGTAAATGATGCGTTCTTTGATGATATCTACTCGTATGTGATAGTAATTGTTTTTTGTTTCAATTTTAAACCATCACTGTTTTTTCCTCATTCGCAACTGTTTCTCTAATGAGATATGTGTGCTAATTTTTAATACGGAATATTTAAATCTTAAGTTCGATTGAAAAAATATCACCAAAAATAAGAACTATGTTAATTATTTGCATTGGAAACTCAACGTTTATGAAATATATACACGAGATGTGATAAAAAAATAACCGTTATTTTAAATTTTTCCAAAAAATATTTATTTATTCATCAATTTCTATTTTATTTCCTTTAAAGTAGTCCCCCTCACATATAATACACTTGGCCCTGCGTTTCTTCTAATCCTCGATACACTTCTAAAACGCGTTTTTTGGTATCGCCAACAGCTCCTGTTTCGAGTTTTCTTTTATCTCCTCAATCGTAGCAAAACGCTTTTCCTTCATTGGTGTCTGCAGTTTTGGGAAGAGAAAAAAGTCAGCAGAGGCCAAGTCCGGTGAATACGGTGGTTGAGGCATGCTTGCGGTTTTGTTTTTGGCTAAAAACTCACGCACAAGCAACGATGTGTGAGCTGGTGCGTTATCGTGGTGCAAAATCCATGATTGTTTTTTCCACAATTCTGTGCGTTTCTGACGAATTGCTTCACGCAAACGGCGCATAACTTCAAGGTAGTATTTCTTATTGACCGTACGACTTTGTGGCAATAATTCATGATGCACCACGCCATTGCAATCGAAGAAAACAGTAAGCAAAACCTTTACATTTGACCGAACTTCACGTGCTTTATTTAGTCCAAGACCAGCATCGTCCTTGACATCTTCCCGGCCTTCCTTAGACCGGTTCTACCACAATTGAAATTGTGTTTTGTTCACAGTAGACTCGCCAAATGCCACAGTCAACATTTAAAATGTCCTCGAACATTTAATTTAATTTATTACATAAAACTTAATACAGTTTCTTTGATCCATTTTTCATCTGTCTAAAACAAACTGACAATCCAAACTGGCTGATATTGTCAACATACCACCAATATAACAGAAAAAAAATTCGAAAATCGTACTACGTAACTCACGAAATTTGAAAAACCCGTTATTTTTTATCACACCTCGTATATACATATTATTTCTAGTTATGTTTCAAAAAGTTTGATCAAATGGTAAAGAAGTGCTTTATATTGTTCTTAATGCGGTCATAATACAAAAAAAAAATTATGCCGAAAAGCATAAATTCATCACAGTTTTTAGCATAACATTGCCGCTATGAGGACGCATTTATATCTAACGACCTTTTAACAGTTTTCAGAATTCCCATTAAATATTGTCTGTTTAATCTTAATTTTTATTGAATATTTAGGCAGAAAGTACAGTTTTTATAAGATTTGTATCTGGTAAAATATTTATGTGAAATATGAAAAATATGAGAAGTTACTCGTACTAAAGTCGGTGCAAAAGGATTACGAAATCCACAAAACCCCACATATAATTCTGCTACAAAATTTCCTTTAGCAATTTGTGTAAAAAATTAATACAAAGAAGGATCTGAATCATTAAATATCATCCTACATAAATAAATCATCCTCCATAATATTCATTGACGTTTACCGCTCACAATTGCTTTTGGAAACTGCTTCCGCGTTAACCCGTTCCACAGAAACAGAGGTATAAAATAGTATATTTGCGTTATTTGTAAATTGTACAAACCGTTCATTTATTTTTAGTTACGCATAAATTTTACTATAAATAGGAGTTTTTATTACGAAATGGTCCGAGTCCAATACGACGGTTTAGTTTAGGGCAAATAGCAGGCCAACCATAAAGTTCATTAATATGATGTATGTTAATGCACGCAGCTTAGAAATAGCTGTAAACACTTCATGCAATTTATGGGTAACAGAACATCGAAAATCCGTTCTGTTCCCTTGAAAACCCCAAAGAACGACACACCTGAGATACAACCATACGACCATTTATTATGTTTACTACCATAAAATGAAAGTACTTTGGAATTATAGGTTTATATCATATGACGACCGAAGACAGGTAGTTGCATTTGAGTTGTTTGACAAAAATGGACTTTTTTCCATACTATATTTGTGAGCCATTTTCAGTTTTGAAATAACGGTTATGAAAAATAAGCCCAAAATCAGAGAAATGTGATCCACAATTATGGGTAACATTTCGCTTGAAATATAGCCAAAATTTGTTTATTTCACCCATTTTTCTCTGGCCGATTTTTCGTAGCCCCGATTGATGAAAGCAGTATAGAGCCATTCAAACTCATTATGGATTTCTATAATTGTAATCATATTTACTCAAAAACTAAATATTAAGAGAATATGACATTTCACTTAGAAGGAGACTAAATTGATATATTGTTGATGGGAAGAGGCCACTGACTTACTTATCTAGCAATAAGTCGGTATGCCGTCCACTTTAATATATTGAAAGTAGGACGAACAAAGTGCTCTTACAGGAATTTATCTTCAGAAAAATTGGTCTTGTCCAGAATTTGTTACAAGTTTATCATTTACTTGTTCTTTGTCCTCAAGGGAACAAAATGATGAAGATACCTCAGAAAATGTAACAAACAGCAAAATGTTGACGCACTTTGCGAGCTGTAAGTCAACTAATAAAACGGTTATCAAGTATTGTACATTTGAGTTGGCAAGTATTATTATAAGGTAGGATTCATTTTTAGTATATTTTTTCCATGTCACATCAAACTGCTTAAAACATAACATTAGTTTTGTTTTGCTTTTTGTTTGTTTCTTGCCATTTCAACGTTGAAATGCTTAGCGCAAATGAAGCCTTTAGTCTCGATGATATTTATTATTAGGTTGTTTTTCTGGTTCGATTCACAAATTTTAATATTTGCAATATATATGTGAAAAATTATAAACCACCGAAGTAGCTTTAACAACTATTATTAGGTTTTTTTTCTGGGAAAAATGTTTACAAACTAATCTATATATATAAAAATGAATCGTGGTTTGTTCCGATGCTTAAAACTCCAGAACGGCTGGACCGCTTTGCATAAACTTTTGTATATGCGTCTGGGTGGTGCCCGGGATGGTTTAGATTTACAA
>JAHXMU010000351.1:40012-133026 GCA_019455685.1 Philornis downsi | reverse complement strand
ATAACAATAATACACAAAATATTTGTTATCGATTCAAGTTTATTGCATCGCCTTTAAAGTAGGCGCTTTCCGAAACCATACACTTATGCCAACTAATAAGCCAATTGAGAAAACATGTTTCAAACGCTTTTCCCGAAAAAAAAACAATCAATTCACTACTCAAATTCTTTTACATCTCCTGTCGACTGACAACGGATACTTTGAAACCGCAATTTGTGTTTTGGAGGGAAGAAAAAGTCAGCTAAAGACAAATTAAATGAATATTGTAGTTGTCCAATGGCATTTAAGTTTTTGTGAGATGGTGCGTTATGTTGTGGACAAAGCCCGTGAGTTTTTTGCTCTCTTAAACGCTATATAATGACCACGTAATATACTTCTTTTTCCACCTGAACTTCTGCCAAGAATTTTGAGTGCTTAACAGTGCGATAAATCAAAGAAAGCAATTAATGTAATTATCGCTTTTGACTGACTTCGTCATGGTTTTTTATTCTGGCTTAGCTAGAAGATCATTTAAAGAAGGCAGTCAACATTTTTTTGATTTGACGATCCTGATTTTTACAGGGGTTTCCAGTTCCAGTTCAATTGGAAGGAGCCATTTCGAAGTTTGTTGTTGTCAAACTAGTAAACTCACATCTCTTCGCCAGCTACAAGGTGGCGAGACAACTGTGCTACAATAGCAAACTCAAATAACTTTTGTTAATCAATGTGTTTTTTGTTTTTTTTTTTTTTTTGTATGGAAAATTACATTTTATTTTAGATAATGTATTGGTTTTGAAGATGACGGACCGTAAATGGTCTCCATGCTCATTCAAGCAAGTGCGACTCCTAATCAGAAAATTATCCTTTACAGGATTGCCTCAATTATTGTTTTATTGAACTGCTTCAATTCAGTCAAATTCCTTAGTTGCGTTTTGTACACCTCTGGCTTGCTATAACCCCGTAAAAAAATCTGGTGCAGTCAGATTAGTTGACCTGGGGGTGAAGCGGAAAGTGGAGTTTCTGGATATGAATTTGTTTGGCAATTTTTGCTGGAGCTCAGCCATAACCGGTCTGGATATGTGGGCAGTTGTTCCAACTTGCTGGGACCAAATGCTTTTGAAAAGGCTACTCCATCGGCATAGTTCTGGGTAAAGAACCCTTCAATATCTTTAAATAACGGTCATCCGTAGCACGATTTGTGCGCAGTCTGTATTAGTGATTTATGAATATGGCTTTGAAATTTACTCGTTCTAGGATGTCTTCAGCGATCTTTATACGGTTCAGTTTTTGAAAAAAATGCAAGTCTTTCTGAACTAGTCGAGCGGCTACACATTTAGTACCCAATCACTTGCATAAAATGGTACGAAATGGTTCGTGAGACACAACAAGCACAAGGGCTACCGCTCTCTAGCTCAAAATGGCGTTTTTTAGTCACCATTTCTTTCACATTCTCATTGTTAATGTCAGTTGATTTCAATTGATGGCCGATCAGAGGGAGGTAAATCTTCCACTCGCATACAAAGTCTATTCACCGTAATTATTCTATAACATTTTAAGGAATTCAGTTATGGAAATTCCATTTACTATAGAACATTTGAGACAAATTCTTTATTTAATATTTTCATCTATTACAAATAAATAACACAGGAACCATGGTGTATTGCGTAGACATTTCCATAGAACTTTTGAAAACTTTTATTTATCATCCTCCCACTTTTTAAAATAATCAAACTGAAGCTAAAACAAAATAAAGTCAGCGCCTTAAATAACGGTTTGCTGAGCCCTTTCAAAGTGTAACTAAATGCTAACAATTTCTCTTGTCACAGTCGTTTGAAACACATATATGCAGTACATAAATGAAAAGGGGGAGATCTACAAAAACGTCTGTGATTCTTTAATATAATTTAATACGTCAAATACACCACAGCATCGCCAATCTTTTGACGGGATATAAAAAACGTTTAGACACAAAAGAGAAAAATTAAGTGAAAGTGCCACCACCCTTGTTTTGGTACTCGTCCACATTTAGTTAAACTAATATCCTTGAATTGGGCACCATCATCACTACAGCCCTTCCAATGAGAGCCCTTCATGGCTTTTTTCACGCCTCGTGTTTGTGTAAGTTAAAATACGTCGTTGTATTAAAGTGTTGGCATGTAATAGCGCTTAGTGAATGCTGAAGAGAAAGGAAAATCCAGGAGAGAGAAAGAGGAGGGGATTGTGTATGCGCCTGTATAAGAGCGTGTACACTTAATCACTGTCAGAAGTATTTTAATTCACACCACTTTCGCTTTTACACATACAGTTTTACTCTCATTCATTCATTCATAAACCCTGCGACAATCGTCATATACACTCATATATCTAACCCTCCTTTTGACTACATGAGTGTATGTGAGCACTTACATTTCATGCATATTTATGATAACATGTTAAAACGTGTTTAGCCTATTTGTTAATATGGTCTTTGTGTGTAGCTAACAATGTCAGATGTTCACATAAATACCTATGCGATATGATCTCTGGAAATGGGGTTATAAAAATGCTAACGTTCGTTTGGTATGATATGGTTGAGTTAGCGCAAAACGTGTTGTCCGTTCTTATATGTATAAAGATGCTGTGCACAGATATGAGCAATCTGATCATTCATATGCAATCAGTTTCAGTTTTGATAGTACGGTTTCCCCTTATTATTTCTTAATGAACTAAAATTCATATGTATTCATTCAGTCGTGTGTGCATCGATAATATGAATTGTACTTGTCGTTCATACGTCTGATGTCCAATAATGGATTTTGAAGGAAATGTCTGTGCTGGATCGCATAATACAACATCCACCCAAGCAGAACTAAATTTACCATTTAATTTCACGTGAATATTTTCAAATGCTCATTTTCAATGTGATCCCATGACGGGTTTTTGATTTACATAAGAAAGAGCACAAGAAAGGGCATACAAGAGCTTAATAAAGGTGGACAAATTTAGACTTTTGTATTGCTCTCAATGCAATGAATCAGTACAGACAAAATCACGGTATAGGTATACTATATCTCACATACAATTTCGGGAATTGTTCAATACTAACACGAAATATTTAATATTTATTTAAAGTTATTACACAGCCTTCAAACTATGCCAGTTTTGAAATAATATATTTATAAGTATTAATGAACAATCTAGTCATCACACAGATTTTCCGCAAAAGTCTTCAGTTTTTACCGCTAATTCTATTTTAAGTCTTCTACCGACTGCAACTGGGAGCTCGAAGTGGTTGTTTGAATTTTGGAGAGAAGACCTTTTGAGTTTTTGGTCACAAATTTGACTATACTGATAGTCTCGTAAGATGGCGCGTTATCATAGTGCAAATCCATGACTTTGACAAATTTGCTCTCCTTAAATCCTTTACTTACTTTGACTTTCTGCCAAGAATTGCAAGTACGCAACAAAGCTATAATTAAAGGAAACAGCCAATATTACCTTGTCCTTTGTCCTTTAGGCATTGACAAGATTTTTCGGTTTCAGCTCAGTTGGAAGACGTCATTTCTAGGTCTATCCACTGGTTTGCATGTCAAGCCCGAAAATATATCTATCATCGCCAGTTATAACACGTTTTATGAATTTAGAATCGAAATTTGTTCTTCGTAGCATATCTTCAGCTACCGTTACGCGACAAGAGTTTTTGAAAAAAAATCAGGTCTTTCGGATACCTTATCGCGTTTCATACAGTTGCAATCGTGTGAAATGTTAACACTTGATTATTGATCCACAGAAAGTTCAGCTACTATTTTCTCCCAACTTAGATGATAATTGTTAACCACCATTTCTTTCACTTTGTCGGTGTTAGCTTCAATTGAGGACATTGATTGTCAACCACAGCGAGGTAAATCTGCCATCACAATTCGACAGATTTTGAATCCACTGTGCCACTTATATGCATGTGTTTCTGGTGAGGTGAAAGGAAATGTAATTCCGTTGACAACACAAAATTTGAGACATATTTTTTCATCAATATTTTTTATCAATTGTAAAAATCGGAAAACTACAATTGAGATAAACTAACGAAAATTTGGATTATTAACAAACTAAATGGCAAATCGCGGTTAATTGCAAAGTATAATTTTTTCCGCCTAGCGGCAAAACGAATTTTGGCAATTTTTGGCAATACCTTTTAGAAGATCATAATCGGAGTTGGTACATAATTTCTATCACAACCGGTTAGATGTTTTACTCCCATGTCCAGTATAGTCTGAAATCAACTAATGAATCAAATATAAACGTTGCATTGTCCCACTTCCTCTGCTTTCATAGGACTGTTTTCGAACACATTTGAGATGAACTAACGAAATCTAGCATTATTAATAAACTAAGTGGCAAATTGCGATCAAACTCTGGGTCAGTACAAAGTAGAGTTTTGCCAGCCTAGTGGCAAAACGAATTGTGCACTCCCTTTCAGTAAGCCTTTTCGATGATCCATTAATCGTGTACCGCGAAGTTGGTGCACAATTCCTCTCACAAACGGTCAGAAATTTTACTCCCATTAAATATAAACGTTTCATTGTCCCACTTCCCCTGACAACATATCGCTGCCGAAGTTTCACAGGAATAGCTTTCATAGGACTGTTTTCGAACTATAAAAAATAATTTTCTTCTATTTATAATAACTGGGAGGGCTGCAATGATTTTAAAATTTTGAAGTGCTCTGCCAGATTCGGGTTTCACTTTCATTAATTCTACAACTCCTACAATTGTATCTTTTATTTAACAAAGGGCCTGATGTTTCAAAAGCCTGATGTTTAAGCTCAGCTTTGGTCGCCCATAGAGTTTGTTGTCGAATATCTTTCATTTGGGGGGCCAATCCAATCACTCAATTTGACCCAGTCAACGCATTCGGTGTATTTTGTGCTCGACCACGTCTACGTCGTTGTATTGCTCTTACAGCTTACAGTTCATCCCATGTCGTTAACGACGACGAGAATATATAAGCCCATAAAAATATAATCCATTCGCTTATCTCATAATCCAGGATTTTACGCCAATTATCAAGGTAGGTAAAAGAAATATCCCGCATAGTTGGATTTTTGTTCGTCGAGGGGCGACTTTGTAAATAATTCGCTTACTTAGCCCGTAATAATATATGCAAGCAATACTCTATTCCTAACCTCCAGGTTTACGAAAATTCATTTACTGTACAAAATTTGAGACAAATTCTTTGTTTAATATTTTTATCCATTATAAAAAAACCCTATTCTACTCTACTCTATTCCTAACCTCCATGTTGACATCATTAGGGATCCAAAATATTCAAGATATTCATTCACAACTTCAAAATTATAGTTGCAACGTTCATATGGCTTCGCAACAAGTATACTCATTGTTTGCCAACATAAATCCATTTGTTTTGTAATTGTTTATCATCAGAGGCAGTTTTGCTGATTCCTTCTCAATGCTTGAGAAGGCTGCAGTAACATCTTGCAGTGTCCTGCCAGTGATGTATACTCATTGTTTGTCAACATAAATCCATTTGTTTTGTAATTGCTTATCATCAGAGGCAGTTTTACTGATTCCTTCTCAATGCTTGAGAAGGCTGCAGTAACATCTTGCAGTGCCCTGCCAGTGATGTATATATCATCATAATATGAAAGTAGCGGTATGTCTTTTGTTAAAAATGGTATAATTTAAATACCATCTCCAGCAGTATGTATGTTAAAGAGACCACAGGATAGGCCCAAACAAGGATTTAGACATTGTTTGGTACAAAATGGCTGACTAAGATGTTGGACTATCTTTACTGAAGGCTTCGTATTAGTCAGTGCCAACCTGCACTGATGCGCGATGCGTAAGCATCGGCTATGGCTTCATATAGTTTTTGTCTTTTTGGATTATAGAAGATAGCATTACAGTTAATGAAATCGTCGCATGTGACATTTCGTACTTCTTAGGTCTTCTCCAGAAATTTGCTGTAATATGAATATTTGGTCAGTTGTGAATTTGCCAGATCTAAAGCCGCTTTAATAGGGTCCAGTTAGGTCAGCCAGTGTAGGCTTAACGTTCGGCAGAAACTTATAAGCGATGAGTAAAATACATATTCTAAAATCTCACAAACTTGGATCACCTTTCATGAACGTTACATTCAAATATCGATGAAATCGATTATAGGTGATGATGAATGGCGATTGTTAACTCATCACCAAGGATTAAACAACTTTTCCGGAGACCGTTAGAACTCACAGCTTTTTTGCCTTAAGCACGTAACATTTAATCGTCATCGCCATCTCTCTTAAACAGCATTTCCGTAAGCCATCAGAACTCGCAGCTTTGTTATTCTTAAGTCGTTATAAAGTTGTTCTGACCTTGCGTTGGCTTAGTGCTGTGTGATTTGATTTATTTGTGGCGTGATTTATTTGTTTGTGCAGCCATCGGGGGCTAGTGGCTTGTAGAAAAGATGTCTTCGCCATTGCAGTACAGACAGGAGAAGACCTCTGTTTTGATAGTCTTTACTTTGCTCATCACTTGTTCCGTTCGATGGCACTCACTGCGATTGTATTGACCAGCAGTTCCACTCATATGACGACATCAAGGAATGGCCAGATTCGTGGATAGGCTCAAAAGATGAACAGTTTTATCGTGATGGAATTTAAGCTTTGACAAAAAGATGGGAAAAAATAGTAGCTAGTCATGAGCAATACTTTAAAAGAATCATTTTTAAACATGTTTTCATAATAAAGAGAAGTTAGTTGCGCACCTAATAGTTTTAACTTCTGTAGTCTGATCACAATAGCACTCCTAATTTTAGGATGACATCCACTTCAAGCTATGTCTACCCAAAACCTCTCAATGTAGAAAGATTATCAATTCAGGCTTTTTCTGAAACAACAGTGTGCCCTGTTTTCACTCAATCAAGTGTTACAACACCACAGATTCTATTGCAATACAACGCAGTGGGCATTACTGGTTAAAGATTGCGTGATGTTTCACTGCAATTGTGCTTATGTTATATAAATGTACGTATGATATGTCACAGCAAATGTGCGTATAATAAATATATCAACAGGGAAGGCAAACATAAATATATTTGAGTCGAAAGGTATGTTGTAAGTACTTGAACATTATATATTATATATTATTTCAGCAATTATATATTATTTCAGATATGCAATCAGTTTATAAGATAATTTTCATCATTGCAGTATACTGTTTTCATTTAAGATATTGTACGACTATACTTCTATCTTAAATTGCGAAAAGAATAAATAATTTTTCTTATTTTTATCTGTAATTAGGCAAGCAACTTTCGTTACTGCTGCCTTCAATTACTTGGTTTAAGTGATTCCTTATACACTACAATGCGAAATACCCAATTTTGCATACCCCTCTCCTTAGGGTTCAATCAGGTTACACACACAGTACTTGTTCCCTTATATACATTTTTACATTCTTACATGTACACACATGTGAACAAATGTATTCGTACTCACACATGGAAAACATAAATAGCAAAAAGTTGTATTTGCTTCACATTTCTTGTTTTTATTGTTATTGTTATTGCAACAGAAACAACGACAGGGCAGAAGGAAACAATGACACCCTCTCACAGAATGCGACGGAAAATTGATCCCTATGACTTTTTTTGCCATACATTTATTGTTTGTTACCATATCAGCAGACTAATATGCGTATGTGTGAGAGAGTGTGACACAACACAAAACATTTTGTTAAGTAACCGTACTTAAGTGTCAAATCTATTCTCTTAACATGATCATGGAGACTACGTGTTCACATGTATATATAGAAAACAAACGCACGTCTTCTAAATACTCGCATATAATATTTTTTATGTCCTTGATTTTATTATTATTTTCTTTTTTTTATCATGTAATTTTCGTTTTCTTGCTTCTTCCGCTCATCATTCCGCTCTTCTGCTCTGATTGTTTTTTGAGATTGTGGGAATTGGCGAAAAATCAAAATATCATAAACCCTAATGGCATACTCACATTCTGCTCTGACTGACAGCCAGTGCTCTGTTAATGATTGCCTGTCCCATATGTTGGCTTCGTGATTTTTGGACCGACTCCACTCCTTAGATTTATTTTCAAGCCACCAAAAACGATATTGGATTAACATTATATCAATCCAGAAAATACGTTGCACACACTTTGCCATATCCTGTTCACGTTCTCTGATTCTTTTATTTTTTTTTTTGCCTTTCTGTGTAAACAACATCGGTAGTTCTTTCGTATTTGATTTTGATGTCTGGAATGTTTGATTTTTTAGTAACACAATAACAAAAAACACATTGTCCTGAATTCAAAGTGTTTATATAAAAGAATTTTGCTTTTCAGAATGAAAGAAGGAATATTAAGAGATAATTCGACGCCGTAAAATAGGCAAACATCATAGAATCAATAAAATTACGAGTATTCTTTTCAATATGGGGGTTAAAGTCAATAGTCGAATAAATCGGCAGCTAAGTAAGAAAGTGTATGATGCTGTGACAGACCCAAAGATTTGATATTATGTAAGGTCGAGTCAAAAGCGTGGAATAATTTGTTTCAATTACTCAATTTCTTTGGTTGTAACGTCATTTGATGTCATCAGAAAAATTACATTTGCATCTCAAAATTTAAGGGAAACAAATCATACGATTTTGGCGAAGTATCGCATTATATGTCGAATGAAATTATTAACTAAACTTATAATATTATCAATGACACAAAAGAGCTTTTAACATTTGTTCAGGAAATCCGACAAAAAATAACTCAACTGAATCTTTGTAAACAATAGGTCAGTAAGTCTGGGGACTAACACAAAGAGTCCTTGCTGAAAAAGCGATGATTTTTAGAAAGTAGCCACCTATAAACGAAATCTATCCACATTTATGTCACTTTAGTTAAAAAAAGACAAATTTCATAGGAAGAATAAACATTGTTTATTATAATGTAAAAGATGGGTAAAGCTATGCAATGCTGATTTTAAACTAGGTCGTACGTTCAACGATGGTGCTTATTGTAGTGGACTTTCAAAAGACATGAGTACACTAGAATATATACGCTCAACAATTAAAAAGTAAAATTGCAGTACATAACCAATATCGTAAACATTGTACGAGTTGTGTTCAAAAAATCAGGTGAATTTTCAAATTTCGTGGGCTACGTACATTCGCGATAATTATTTTTCTTTTTTGTTGGTTTTATCCATATAGCATGTTTAGTTTGTTTGTGAGAGGCATAAATAAAACAAGTGTTTTGCGTGTTCGGCAATTCGGTTATTACAAAAAAAAAATAAATAAATAAATAAAGTAATAATCGAAAGTCGAATGTATACTCGTATACGTAGCCCACGAAATTTGAAAATTCACCTGATTTTTTGAACACTCCTCGTACTTCCTTTGTTTTTCATAAAAACTGTTTTCAATTTGGTACCATGTTTGTTGACGGCAGAATAAAAAAAGATTTGATGCGCGGTTAGGATCAGTTTAAAAGGCAATAAAAAGGATCTTTCATACGATAGGAGTGCACTTGGTGAAATCGTGCAAAACGACTAGAAACAACAGTCGGGCTGTAAGATTATGGTCCCTGAATTTTGGGAAGCGCATGATTTTCTATTCAGATATTATTTTGAGAAATAAGCAACAGATAATTGCGAATATTACATGAAATTTTTGGATCATGTGAAGGATAAAATTAAGAAGAGTTATCGCCAAATTTCAAACAGACAAGTAGCATTTCATTAAGAATAATGCTCCACGTCACATGGCAATGGCTATACTGGCAAAATTACATAAATTGGAGTTTGAAATGCTGCGTCGTTTACAGAATTCTCCAAGTCAGGCCCCTAGCTAATATTGTCTTTTTTTACTTTATTAAATCCCAATCTAAAAAAACAAAGAGATATCCAGGGAAAACATTTGGTTTAAGTGATAAAGCCATTGGCGAATATAAAGTATATTTCGAGAGTATTGACAAATCCTCCTAACAAAAAGGATATCGAATTGCTAGACAAGCATTTGACCAATTGCATCATACTTGACGAATATTATTCCAAAATCATATTTAATGAAACATATTTGAACTGAATTTGGCAAAAGAAACATATCGGTCTTCTTCAAGAGAAATCTATGGAGGGTAATCCTCTGACACAAAATACTGAGAATCTTCAATTCTGGCCTGTTTTTGTTCGAATTGTTATTGTTTACGTCCTAAATCTCTAATGTCTTCCATATTTCTGTGGTCACAAGCCGTAACAGCCTAACTCGAGTTATTAAACAATTGAGTTATTAGCACCATCGTATTCAGTGTACCTAAATTTATTTGCTCTAAATTTTTCATGTTTGTATCTCTTCTAGGAAGGCAATTAATCCTAAAAAACCTAATAGCTTAAGTTATTTTTTTAAATCACTGTTTTGGCATAACTGCCTAAGTTAATTTAGGATTACAACAAATATAAACATTATTTTTTCACCATTGCGTAAATCAACTTAAGTCGTTAATCCAAAAAAATAAAGAAACAATTTTATTTTCCTAACTTGAGTTAAGCTCTTATTCCGAATTACAATTTCGTTTTTTGATAAACATAAATTGAGTTAAGGTCTTTCTCTAAACTTAAAGTTTTTTATTTAATCTGGAATAATAGCCTAACTCAACTTGAACTTTTTGAATTTCTTTCGTTCAACAATTCATAAGAGCCTAAGTGTCTTTTTCAATAATATCTTTTGACTGCGAGAATAAACAACTATTTTTTGTTAACAACTAAGTAAAGAAATTCGTTTCCTTTTAATCTGTAGCAAAGTTTTCCAAAAAACACCTTCTCCTGATTTTCAGTGAAGATTCAAAACTTTAAACTCCTGTACTGAAAATATTGAAAAACAGACTTAGGCTGTTATGGGTTGTGACCACAGATTTATCCATTCGAAAATTAAAATTACCGTGCCGCACTAATCTCTAATCGCAAAATAGTGCAATGTCAGAGTTTTTAATTTTTCTTTTGTGCATTTGTTTCGGCCTTATGTACTCTTCCTTCAAATCGCTACACCTAGTTTTCATATTTTTTTCGGAAACATAATCATTTCCACCCGCTTTTAGTCGCTCCCTTCTGCATCTCCAATCGACTTCGTTTTTGATGACTTTTGTTCTGAACCATTTTCGTCCATCTATTACATACGATTCAGTAAAAGCAATAGCTGTAATATTATGCGATTGATCACATCGATGTTGGTGCCGAGCTCATACAGCTCATGATTAGAATGACGCGGATGTTCTTGTTAAGAATAATAGGTCCATATAATTTACGAAGTATTTTTCATCCCATGGTTCCTGCAGGGGCAGGTAATTGCAGCAAGCGGAGAAGCGCTTACCATTACATCGTTTGTTTAGTATCTTTTTGCAACCAATACTTGTACAATTCCCCAGGCTAAGTAATTGAATTCACTCCATAATTATATTTGTCAATGTTTATATAGCATTACAAACGAGTATATTCTCTGTTTGTCGGAGCAAATAAATTGGCATTATCCTTGCTTATCGCTAGGTCCTTATCAATGCTTGAGAAGACTGTAGTAACAGTTAGTTTATGGTTGTTGTCGACGGCAATACTATTTGCCAACGTTCACACAGTATCAGAAATGAGTATATTCTCTGTTCGTCGAAGCAAATAAATTGATGTTATCCTCGCTTATCGCTAGATTCACTTTTGCTGACCTTTTATCAATGCCTGAGAAGACTGTAGTAACAATTCCTTTATGGTTGTTGTTGGTGGTAGTACTAGTCGTATTTATTACGCCTTTTATTATAAAAATTTTCCAAAAGTGCTTAGTAAAATTTGTGTCCATCATTACTGAAGACTTCATGTTTGTCAGTGTTATCTCACAAAGATGTATAAGATGCGTGTATATGACAGAAATGCTCAACTTGAAGAAAAGGTGGTATGTGTCGATCTCTTTTTTGAATCTTCTTCATGATTTGCCAGGATTTGTGTGGATATCTAGCCAATTGAATACATAATTGATAAAGTTCAATTAGGTCAGAAAGAATTTTTTTCAGTCGTTAATGTTTCATAGCCGACAGAATCTATGAAGTAGGCGCTAAATACAACAAATAATACTCTAAGATTCTGAAAACTAGATGTGCATTTGCCAGGCCGAGTCGTATTTGGAACTGATGCACCTTCGTTATAATCTCACCGCCACTGATCATAAATACTTCTACCCTTCACCCATAATACTATTATTCTGGCTTTATTTTGACTCCATTGTTGTTCAGCATAAATCACTGTCCGAAATTGTCTCTATTGTGCAGCCATCTAGATGAAACAACTTCTAGAAGAGTTGTCTCCATAAAAGAAGCACAGCCTGCGCCCCTGCGCAGATTTCTATCGACATATAGGAAGAAGGGAAATTCCGTCTCGTAAATTTTTCTTTAGATATTTTGAGGCAATCGTTTCTTTCAATATCCTTTTTATTCTGTGTAGCATTCCTTCATAGTGCGTGGTACCTTTGATTGTAACGTTGCTATGTATGGAGCATTCTTTTCTTTTAATGCTATGCATTTCTTAATAAGATTTTTGGGGCAGAAGCCATCGTGTGGGCAATACATTTCCATTCCATATCTGGAACATTTGAATTTGGGGCATTTTCCCGCAGTAGCTGAAGGAGTTTGTTGAAGATTAGCTTTCGTTTGCGTTTAGTTATGCAAGTTTTTCGGTTTATGATCAAGAGCATAGGAACCTGCTAGTTGCATTGCATGGCTATTAAACCATTCAAGATTTATCTTTCATAAACGGCAATGAATGCTGTGATGCCAATGTCATTCGTAACATAGCAAATGTAGGAGGATGCTATCATCTGTACTTCACGCATTATTTAGCATAATGACAGTGCCCAGAATCAATTGTTAACGACTTTTACTATGTTACTCGTTGCAGCGAATATAAATGGCCTGAAACTTCAATTAAAACTTATACGAACGCAAACTTAATTAAGGAATTCCTGTTAATCGATTTAACTACACAATTTATGCTTCTTTTTTTTAATTTTCCTATAATGTCAACATCTTAATGCGACTACTCTTTGCATCTATGTGCGGCATAGTATATCAGGGACTCTAGTTTAGCATTTAAACTGTAAACAAAATATTTTGTTTACATATCCAATATAAAAATGCTAATATTTAGTAATTATCTATAAAGCAAATTTCAGTGGTTCTGAAGCAGTTCATGAACCTTCTTGCCGGAAATATTATTTTGTAAAATAATGACTAAACGAAAAATAGTAAATATGACTTATATTTCCAATAAATTTTTAAAATAGTATAACTAAAAGAAATTACGTCACACAACCTTTCTAGTGGCCATCGTGCATTTGTGCAAGCTCCTGTGATTTGTGTCAATATATTCCTTACTGAGCTATTGTTATTGAAGGATTTGTTATAGGCGCCCATTTACCGGAAACCCGGAAAATCGTAACTCATTGTTGATGACACTTCGTACGTCTCCTTTATCTTGTTACAAAATTCGACGTTAATGTAATGTTTGCATTTTAGCATTCACATAGACAAAGAGTCGCAAATGTTTACATGGTTTGAGAAAATTACTTGTTTTAGGCATTGAGATTAGGACTATTACTGTATAAATATGTGCTATGTGGTTAGGTTCCAAGAGGAAAAGTAATTAAGTTAAGAGAGGCAAACTCGTTACATTTAATGGAAATGGTCGATAAAATGGGAGTAAATAAACAATATAAAATATTTATCATACTGACCTAGTTAATGTTATTGGAGTACAGGCTAACTGCTATTCAAACTAACAATACAAACGTTTCTTGTGTTTGGGTGCTCCATCTCCATTCTCCTGCAAGAAAATAGTGTGTTCTTTGGTCTCATAAAAGTAATATCGGTTGAAAACCTTTTGCAAACGTGAGATGTTATAACACCAGGCTATTAGACGATCGAGAATCATTTGTTGGAAATCGGAAGGGAGACATATGCGTCAGTTAAGCACATATGGCTTAACAAACAGTACACAAAAAAACCTAAATTCATTCTAATCGTCACTGCTTAACGTTAGCAAGTGTACTAAATGATACACTTGATTCAGATGTGAATTTTGTTGCAGCATAGTGAAAAAAAAACCTTTATGCCCTTTAATGGTCGTAAAAGATATGTGAGATATGATAACTTCCAAACGAAATGTCGTCGTCAACGGTGATAGATTGGCCAGGGTCAGTGCTGCCTTCAGTCAAAAAGAAAAAAGAATAAATAGGAAATCACAAAAGAAATACGAAACAAGCCTTTTTAAACGAGCGGTATTGAATATTGAAAAGCAGTCGTACTGAGTATTAAACCTTCAACTTTACGTTGCCACTTTTGGGTCCCTATATACTACTTAGCTTTAGATTTCTGTTTTACCTTGTCCAAAAACAAAAAAAAAAAAAAAAAAAAAAAAAAAAAAACACGCTCCAAATAATACAAGGCTATTCGAAAACTAGCCGACCTAATAAGAAGACACAAAAATCCTGGGAACAAAATTCTTTATTTTTCAATATGATCTCCTTTTATCTCTATAAACTTTTTTCAGGAATATTCAATAACTTCTATACACTGTTTATAGCAGGAGCTGTCAAATTTCTTAATAGTAGTAATAAATAAATAATAGTAATTTTTAATAATAGCCATCAATCGCAAATTCCACCTCTTCGCGTTGTAGGCAAATCTTTTATCACAGAGCCATTTTTTCCCGGTTTGGATATAGAAAATAGTCGGAGGGAACTAAGTCTGGCGAAAAAAATGCGTGATGAAGCAATTATTAAATTTAAATTTAAATTTGGCCATCGCAATAGTGCATTGTCTTAATGAAACAACACGTTCTTTTTCACCAAATACGGACTTTTTTCCATAATTTCATCACCTAAATGCTGCAATAAATTAGCATAATATTCGCCATTGATGGTTTTTTCTTTCCGAAAATAATCAATAAAAATATTCCTATGTGCATCCCAAAAAACAGACGCCATAAACTTGCCAGCAGATGGAGCCGTATTCGCCTTCTGTATACATGATTCTCCCATTCCAGTCCACTGCTTTGACTGTTCTTTTGTCTCAGGTGTGACGTGGTGGATCCATGTTTCACCCATGGTTATAAATCGACGCAAAAATACGTCTTTATTGCGGTGAAACATCGCCAAACAGTCTTAAGGCCGCTGTTTTTGTTTTTGAAAGCAATCGCGGCACCCATCTCTCATCTCATTTCTCATCTTCAAATTTTCGGTCGATATACGATGTATGGCACTTTTTGAAATGACTATCATTTCAGCTAGCTCACTCGCCTTTATCCGAAGATCATCTAACACCATTTTGTGGATTTTCTTAACCGGACATCTCCAGTGGTCGACCATTACGGTGTTCGTTTTGGCAGCACGTACGGCCTTGCTTAAACTCTGCTACCCAATTTTTTACATTCGTAAATGAAGGAGCAGACTCTTCCGAAGTAGAATCTAACGTCGCTTTAATATTGGTTGAACTGAGACCTTTCAGATGGAAATATTGAAATACATAACGGTGATGAATTTTTTTCTCATTTACAAATTCACTGAGATCGCTTACTTCCGATGGCGGAAATAAAAATACTAAACAACGTAACGCCGGGAAACTTAAAACATATGTTTTTAACGATTGCCACTTTTCACCTAATTATGTGTGTATGCTGGAAAAATAACTTCAAAATTTAAAAGAGCATTTTTTCTATGTTACATTTTGAAATCGTTATCTTAGATTGAAAATGCTTTAGATACCAAAAGTGCTCTTTAAACAATTTTTAAAATTAAAAGACAATATTCAAAGACATGAATGGAGTTAGACATTTCTGTTGACGTTTTATGTCGTTAGTGGTAAACGTTTGCTTTATTGACATTTCAAAACGCGCTTGTCTAAAAAAAAAAAAAAAAAAAAAAATTGGTATTCTAATAGAAACTATTACTGAAATTGGTGAAATCGGTATATTTCACTTGGGTGAGTATGAAAAAACCAGTATTTTAAAGTCTACTTCAGATTTTCAGAGGTCCTTACTTCAAGAATTATCAAAGTACGCCCTAAAATAGTTATCAAGGGTATTCAAAAGTTCTACAAATTTACAGTGCTACAAATTTTACAAGATACAGCTAACGCTTTGAGGAATGCAATACAAGAATCTTCTATGTTCAGTTCTTGTATTGGGTGCGTATGAAAAAAACCCAGCATTTACGTGTCTATTTCAAATTTTCAGAGGTCCTTTGTTTAGGAATTAGCAACAACTGTCGTATTCAAATATTCTACAAATTTACAGTGCAACAAATGTTACAAGATACTCATGCCTTAAGAAGTGGAATACAAGAATTTTCTATGTTCAATACATATATGTTCTTTTACTCCTTTTTCAAACAATTTCTTTTTGTATATGTCAGAGGAAAATTTTTGGTACATCATATAGTGAACATCAAGGTATTTTCTATTTGTTGTGTCAAAATAACATTGCAAACAAAGTTTTGCAATCAATTAAAGAATTCATGGAAATTTGGAAAACTTACTGTATATATAATTGCATGTTCTCATACAAAGTACGCTGCAAAATACACATACGCAAAGACACTCAATTTTATGTACAAAACACATCATCATGGACTGGGGTCCCCAGTGGGATGATGTAAAACTCATCATCATATACGTAAGGTGGTATGTCAAAAATGAATTCTTCTGATGGATCGCATTGTTATTTTTTTGGTGAAAATTTGAATTTATTTGGTGTTATTTAAATACCACACCCACAGCTAATGTAGTCTCTAACAATTGTGTTCCTACATTGGTTTAAATAAGCTGATATGTGGTAAAAATTATGCAAAATTTTAAAAAAGTGCGTTTTTCATAAGTTAGGTATATCTCTTGTAATATATGAACTTTGTATATATCAATTTTGAACGATATTTCACCGAAAATTTACATTTTTAGCAATTTTCAATTGCCATTCCCACATTTGACTAGAACTCGTCGTTGAAAGGAATTATGAGCTGGAACTTTCCTTTCCGGTGTAGTTTCACAATAATTAGAAAAGAAGTTATAGTTGTTGAAATAACATTGAAAATAACCATTGCTTTACAGCTGGGTTCACTTTTGGTATGGGAAAGATTTTCCCTAATTAACCGATTTCATCCGTCTACGGTTTATAGTGCAGAATGCGTGGCACAGGCCTAACATCAAAGCAGGCAAATCCAAAATACAATTTTCTTACATTATGTACCGACTTAACAAGGTGGTTGCTAAAAAAAAGTTATAAAGTTATGCTTTTAACTAGCGAATAAATGGCAAAAGTATTGAAAAACTAGAAAATAACTACCAATTTTTCTATTTTTCTGGTTTCTATCTTGACGTGGGAAATTTTTTTTGCATTTCGTTGATTTTGTCCAATTTGAAATACAACCATCCAACGACTACGAGATACCACATTGATTGCTTTGCAAAAAATGTTGAGTGAATTGAGTTTTCTAATGTGGCCAAAAATTATCTTCCATTATTTGTTTGATGAATGTAGTCCATCATTTCCATTATTCATTACATATTTACTTAGAATTTTATGGCCAGAAGGAGGCAATTATCATTATTCTGTACGTGAAATGTATCCATTTTTATTGTACATTTTCTAAAATGGGTTTTTACTGTCTAGTGCAAATACTTCTATTACAAGGCAGTAGCTCGCCTTTAACAACATAGCCACACTCCAGTAAAATTGCTTACCTCACCAGACAGGTTGATCAGGTAGGATATCAACAAACTTTCAGCAGAAATCTTTACAATTTTCAAAATATCAAAACCTTCTCATTTCAACCAGTCCTAAGTCTGTTTTTTTTTTTGTTTAAACAACCAAAAGACCTGACTCATAGAAACCTGAGTCATATACCTATAAATTCGCACACCTACCTACAGCTCACTGTCTGCCACAATAATAAGTCAAATGACTTCTCTTTACAGAAGCCAAAAGAAAAACAACAGCACAAAACAAATAAACGTTGTTGTCAACTTTGTTGAAAAACAATCAAGTTGAGTCTAAGACAGACAAGATGACTTTGAGCAGGAAGGACCGAAGGACACTTTGGGCAAGAATGTGTTAGTGTAACACAGTAAATATATCATGGTTTTATTGTTTGCTGCCTTGTTGTACTTATTTCCACAATAGCGTCATTTGCTCTGGTCATGTGTCCTAGTTTCCATTTTCATTTTGATCACACTCTTACACAGACAGAATCCAGCTAGTACTCCCTATGCTAAATCTTGACCCATTGCTGTTTGTTAAAACATTGTTGTTCAATGCTTTTACAACTTCTGCAAAATTTCTTTCACATTTTATCAGTGTTTTGTGTCTGCTTCCATATAATTTCATCTCCGGCCATTGTACAGTACACTTCAATAGCAAGCTTTGGTTTATGTATGTGTGTGTGTGTTAGTAGGAGCATACGTTTCGAAAATGGAAATAAATTCAAATGATTTATTTACGAGTTTTTGATTTATTTGATTTTATGTTTTTATTTGTTTGCACTGACTGATACGGATTTGCCATTTACGTGTAAACGTATTGTTTACTGCCGTACAGTGAAATAAAAAGTAAATGGCTTTGCAATTGCGATGCATAAGCTGAATAAATCAATAGATTGTCTATGCGCTATGACCTGCCAAGACGTAATATAATAAAAAAAAGATATTAGGTGGTATAGCTACCGATGAACATGCAACCTACTAAAGCAATATGTGAACATAAATACAATTCTGATATGCTATCAAATACTGTAAAAAATGTTTACTTCGGTACTTGCTACATGAAGCAAAATGGAAAGTAATATTATATGATGTATCCATAATCATAGTTAACTTTCCTGTCAACAATAATTTCTATAAAATTGTGATCTTTATACAAATACAAATAGCAAAATACACTCGTACATAGCATAAAACTGGATATATGCAATAAAATAAGTTAGTACTCGTATGTTATCAAGAAATGCTAGTGAACTTAAAAACTATAAAGTTCTAGGCCTAGACTGATGTCTTTCTTGGGTTCACTTTGAAAGCAGTAAAATAACAAACTACCTTTGATGGTTCCCTTGTTGTCATGAGAGCCAGTCAAAGCGTATACGCAAAATACATAAACTTCCAATAAATACTGTCTCTTGTAGAAGCGATAGAGTCAGGCCTTAATGCCTTAGTTGTATGGCTGTTATTTAAATATATAGATCGATGTGGTTCATTTTCAGGACAGTTTTACTTTACTCAAAATTTTACTAGCAATTCTCATCCATCACCCTGTTTGATCGAATTCTAATCAAAACTAAGACTTTTTGAGGTGATACCAGCCATCAAAACATGGATTGTTCACAGTGTTAAAAGTGTTCATATATATAGGTATGTGTGCCGAACAAAACATACATCTTAAATGTGATTGAATTTCGATGAGAATTCCTTCTTACGGAAACGACAAAACCAATTCTCGATTGTCGAATTTTGTGAGAGCTACATATATCTAAATATGACCCGTATAGTCCAGTATTATTCATTTATCCCCGGGGCACCTTATGACAATATGAACCGATATGAACCGTTTTCGATAGCAGCAACTTTTTTTATCATTTTTATCTTTGGCGCAAAAAAGAGCATGTTATGATTTCTGATTGACTACGAGAATACATGAACAGAAGGAAAGGTAGACAGTTATCTAACCACCAATTCAGAATTTGTTTCTGATTCCGAGTCAGTTTCGATGCGCCTTTCTCGCATCTATTAGCAGTCACCGTATAACTCTCCTGTTTAACAAATAAATTGCAAAATTGCTTAACTATGAAAGCCAATTTTCCCAGAGGAAAATTATATAGGTGCAAGTTCTATTTCGGTTACTTATGATACTTGTGGTCCTTCGAATCGTGGACGAATTATCGTCCCATCTCACTCACAACAACATCCTCATATATATACCGATCGACCACTTCCCTAGTCTCTACGTCTTTTCAGCTTTTTGCATTTTTTAGTAACAATCTCCCCAACGAGGATGGTCCCTTAAAATATATTATGGGTTTAGATATTGTGTGTATCTATCAACAGTTACTATATGTTGTTTTTACTAACTCATAAATAGTACAACTCTTAAGAGAAATTCTGAAAAATGACAAAGAGTTACTATCGAGGGCCCTTCCATCCTATGGTGGAAGTCACGTGTCAAGTGTCAAATGAATTTAAATACAAGTAGTTCTTGGACTCAAAAATCCTAAATAAAATCTTAGATTTAATGAACGAAATTCATATTTGCTCTAATGCACTTGAAAGATTAAAATATATTTAACAAACATATGGCGCAATATGTAAAATTTTATCTAAATTTTATAATATTATCTCCACATATTAGGTGAGCAACTTTTAAAATAAAAGCAACATTATTATTAAACAATGTTTACAAATGATTCACTGAATGTGACGGGTATGTTTCGACCATGAATAGTTATTGTTTCTATTATTTAGACAGTAAAGCCAAATTATATTCCACATATAATGTCATTGATAAGCCCAGTAAATCAAGCATCATATTGTTGATATCTTGCACGGAAATTGCGTTCTTTAACATCTACCATTGAAAACGCCTAATGTGGCACACTGAATTAAATGAAGAAAATTATGCTAAATTTTATATTTTCACTCTCTTCGCATCTAGTAATTCTTTAAACTTCCTCATTCTATCATACCATCATTTATCATAACGTTCAGTTTCATTTTGGTCTTGTAGTAAAAACTTTATAATTTTATTGGAAAACACATCTGTTGTTTGATTCTGATCCATATTCAAAATATACTTCTTCGCTTAATGCTTCAGTTGGTTCCATATCTTAAACGGAACTAGAAACACACATTGATTCAGTTTCTCTTTTAAAACATTATAAAATAAATGTATTTTTTCAAGGACCCGAAGCGAAAAAAAAGTTGTTAAAATGCTTCCATTATTTTCTTTTTAGTTTCAGATGCCAGGCTCTCAGAAAATGTTCACAGCTAAATGTGGTTTTTTTTAATTGAAAATTTTCCAAAATGAATGTATTTAAGTTAGGATCAAAATGATTTGTATTTTCCATTCTTATGGGTGCAACAAATTCAAAACGTAATAAAAATTTTACTCGCTTGTCAAAAACAGAAAATAAACGTGTGTAGTTTTCATACAGATAACGGAAATTAGAACGAATCAAAATTATTTTCCAATTTGATTTCGTCTCGTTGAAGATCATAATATTGTTTCCGGTTACATTGGTTGTTATCCTGTTTATCGTTTATAAATTTACTTATAATTTTTATTGTTCGTTCCCTTCTTATGCAAATACATTTTGAAACGTAATATTTCCAAGGTCTTCGAAATAAGCATACAAAATATGACATCTCCTTTTTCTTGGGGCAAGCAATAAGTAAATAAAAGTTGACACATTTTTCAATATTGTACCATTTTCCATATTGATAATTAGTTTCATATTGACGATAAAGAAAATTTATTCCATTTCTCTCATGAAATTCAATTACGACATATGTAGAACATTTCACACGTTTCATATTTAGACGACATTGAGCCAACTATAGAGATGGCAGAGGCCATCAGCGAAATACAACGTATTGATTTCAATTTTAATGTTTAACCAGAGTAGTATGTACATAAATATCATTCTGATATACTCATCGTTATTGATGCTTTTATTAAGACCTGTTTTCATTCGGGGAATTTGTGTGGTTTTACTTGCCAACATTTTTTCCCTGATGCGCATTGTAGATCTACACTCCCCTTGAAATTTACCCATATTATGTATGCTAAAATTCTAAGGAATGTCAGTTACATTTAATTGATTTTCTAAATACTTGACATTAATTTAATACCATAATTACCTTTTCTTCCTGCATTTATTTTGCAAAAGACCTGAAAAGCTTACACTTGAGCATAGTAAAACTATTGCAAGAACTTAGAGAACCTCTCACAAAAACTTGTCCTGTCAAGCCATGGCAGTGAAAAGAACATTACATGAAGTAGCTCATCTAATGGACATCATAAGTAGATTCCAACAACAAAATATTAAAACCTCCACAAAAACTTTGATAAAATAACATTTGGTTGTGCTTCTTTCTGCTCATGCTGTGGTCAAACTAATAATGTGACCCACTGCAGACAAAGCGTAAAGGAAACTGGGAAGCTCAAGTTTGGTCCATAGAAGTAGCATTTGACATTATGTACAAAATATCAAATTACATTACAAGCTTACATCCTTTTTGGTAATTTTTAAGTTAACTATGCACATAATGTTTCACAACTACCACAGAAACCACTTTGAGTATTTCTTGAACGCAGGTGGCGGGGAGGGATGAATGTAGCAAATGCCATCAGATATTTCTGTGGAAACGCTGGAACAAATTCCATTTACCATACACAGTGGTTGTTGAGTGGTACTTTCGTCTAAGAGTCTTTGTTGACATTAAGTGTTCCTGGACGGTGTAGCAAATAAAAGACATCGGTCATGAGGAAAAACGATGATGTTGGTTCTACTCACATGATTTTTTTTTTTAATATGAAATAATACTCATCTTTAGTATGCCAGTTTTGTGTGAAAAATATGTAATGCATTTCATTAGTTATCAACAATGAAGTTACTGTTTTTTTGGAAATATACATAATCGTTCATATATTTTCTTATGCAAATGATGGAGAGCAAATTTGAAATATTCTATGGAATCTAAAGCGACAAGAAGGACTTCGAAATCCTGTAGGTAGAGGCACCGGCTAGTGTTTCTGTAGCATTGTAAGCCTTATTTTTTGGTTTATCGTAAAGACTGTATTCCTAAAGATTACAGGATTTTGCTAGAAATGCATAAATTTACATATAAATGTACCTACTCCTGCATTTGTGTTTGTCTCATGTCTATTTTCTGATATGCTCCTTATGCTATATACTCGTATTGTTATACTCGTGTGTCATATTTTGCATACGATGTCCATAATATGTCAATGAATAGGAACGAGTTATATACCCCCAATCAACTAGATGGCACAGCTGCTTTAAAACTTTTACTTCTTCTCCTAAATCCATTTTTATTTATGAATTTATGCATACTTCTCTTACTTCAAAATGTCCGCTCTGCAGAAGAAAATAAATGTGATGCTGCCATTACACATATGTGACATCGGTGTATTGCTGTTTTTATTATTTTCTTTTCTTTTGTGAAAATGCGATATACATATTTATCAATATATATGTATATATATACATATGTATATATATATATACATTTGTATATATGTACATATGTATATATAGGGTGGCGCATAAGTAACGCTAAGATTTGATCAGTGAATATATTTTTTGTTTAAGTCTTTTTCTTCGTCTCTTTACAGAATTAACTAAATAAAAAATGTGTTACCAAATACTATCTTCGATTGTTCTGCTAAGTTATATTACCTTATATACAACATATATAGGGTGGCGCATAAGTAACACTAAGATTTGATCAGTGAATATATTTTTTGTTTAACTCTTTTTTTCGTATCTACAGAATTAACTGAACAATTCTTGGGGAATTTATGATAGAAAGGCTCAGCACGGAACAAAGAACGAAAGTTGTTCAATTTTACTTGAAAGGTCAGCATTCGATTAATCACATTATATCGAAATTTCCTTCATGTACGAAATGTTCCCACCGCTCCAACAATCAACCGATTGGTTCAGCGTTTTGGGCAACAAAGGGGTGTCTGTGATCTTCCGCGTGCTGGAAGACCTCATGCAGTTTGAAATGAAGTGGCCATTGCTCGAGTGCAAGCAAGTATTGAGGAAAAGCCGGAAACTTCCAGCAGGCGACGTTCTCAGCAGATAGAGATGTCTAGGCAACCATTGCAAAGAATTTTACATATGCAGGGTGGTGCAATAAAACGTGCATATTTAAAAAATAGATTAAAAAATAAATACAAAAGGTATGGTTAAAATAAATCTAAGACATTGTAGAGTAATAAATGGAGTTTATTTTTTAAAAATAACATCATCTAAATGTTGACCCTCACTACGACGGCACTTCTCTAACCGCAAACGAAAATTATTGAAAATTTTTTTTCAGTAATACTGGTGTAATGGCTGCCATTTCACCACGGATATTCTCCTTGAGCTGAACAATGTTTCTTGGATTATTACTGTAGACTTTGTGTTTGAGGTATCCCCACAAAAAAAAATCAAGAGGGGGCCATGGGATATCACCTCTTTTCGAAATCAGTCTGCCAGGGAACATCTGCTTCACCACCGGCATGGAGTCATTTGATGTGTGACAGGTAGCTCCATCTTGTTGGAACCAAGTTCTGGAATTCACTATTCTAGAACTTTCAATTTCTGGATCCAAAAATCCGTCCAACATCTCAACATAGCGTTCCGTATTAACCGTGAAGGTTTGGCCCCGCGCATTTTCGAAGAATAAAGGACCAATTATTCCTCTGCCAGAGATTGCTGCTCATACTGTCACTTTAGGACTATGCAATGGTTTCTGGTGTTTGATTTTGGGATTTTCACTCTTCCAGTAACGATAATTTTGACGGTTTACGAACCCATTCATAAGGAAATGAGCCTCATCAGAGAAAAGGATATTGTCAAAATTGGAAAATCGATTAAGCATTTCATTAACAAATGCGAGCCTTGCTATGAAGTCAGACTCTTTCAATTCTTGTGTTAATTGCAGCTTATATGGATGCAGTTTAAGATCCAATGTTAAAGTTCGTTGCAAACTTCGTCGCGATAATAGTAAGGCAGACGATCTCTTGCGAGTCGACATTTGTGGATTTCCTCGTACTGACTCCATAATTCTCTCAACAGTGTCTTCGGTCCTAGATGTTCTTTGGCGACCATTTGCTTGTGGTTTAAATGTTGAACCGGTCTCTTCAAAACGCTTTACCCATATTTTAATTAAATTAGCACTCGGAGCTTCACTAATTCGCCGTAGTCCATATTCAGCACAATATAGTCGCCTAGTAGCAATATATGAACGAGAGTTCTCGTAAAATGCGCGCACACAAAATGCGCGACGCTTCCCGTCGAAGTGATTCATAGCGACTAAAACTCCATGAGCCCGCCAACCCAACGATGTAGGCGCCCCCCCGCCCTCGCCTTTTCTACCCCGCAAAAAAAGATGATGCAATATGCACGTTCTATTGCGCCACCCTGTACTACATCTTTTCCCATATAAGATGCAATCTGTTCACAAGTTAAAACCAAATGATTCACAAGAATGCATTCAATATGGTCGCCATTAACGTTACTTATGCGCCACCCTTTATATATGTATATATATAAGAGTGCATATGTGTGTGTGTGCTTGAAAATGTGGATATAATGCCAAAGTAAATAATGTATGTCTTTTGACGTCGGACAATAAGTGATAATCACATAAGTTGGAATACTTAAGGTAATTTGAAATGGCCGAAGACAGAAGACCTCACTGCACTGCACATCCCCCCGGATGTATTTATATTTAAGGAGAAAAGAGAGATTTTCTTTTATTGCTTTAACGTTATAATCTTATGGTGATGCACATGGCGCATGAGTAATGATGGTTTAAAAAGAATCTGAATAAATAATAAAGTTAACGCCCGTCAAAAAACCTCATTGTTCTTCTTTTTATCATAAAGACCAAAAAAGAAAACGTATGGAAGATCTTTTGGAATTCTTGGTTTTATGAATTGACAATAACTTTTGCATAAATATACAATATGTTGGGCGGTATACATATATATCCAGTTTTTAAGGTAGTTTCATCAAGGAAAAACGTAGTCCGCAAATTGAAAAATTTCATTTCAGAAAGTTGGGCAAGCGCAAAGGTAGACAGTAGTAGAGTTAGGCTCGCATACTATTGTAGTAGATCAATATTGATCATAAAATCTCCTAACTATCGGATCGAAGACAGACAATGTGTCAGGTGATATGTATCCAGTTTCTAAGTTAGTTTTATCAAGGAAAAACGTAGTTCGAAATAGTACTCGCAAATTGAAAAATTTCATTTCAGAAAATTGGACAAGAGCAAAGTTGGGCGAAAGTAGAGTTGGACTCTCATAGTATTGTAATAGATCAATATTGATTATAAAATCTCCTAAATATCGGATCGAAGACAGAAATTGTGCCAGGTGGCATATTTCGGGTGATGTGTATCCAGTTTCTAAATTAGTTTTATCAAGGGAAAATGTAGTTCCAAATAGCTTTCGCAAATTGAAAAATTTCATTTCAGAAAGTTGGAGAAGCGCAAAGTTAAACCGAAGTGAAGTTGGACTCGCATAGTATTGTAGTAGATCAATATTTATCATAAATCGGATCGAAGCTAGTTCCTTTAGAGGTATTGTTATGAAATGCAACTGTATTACATTGAGACGTTACTGCACAATACGGTAAAATATAAAAGAAAGTTGTAAGTGGATAGCAAAACTGAACTTGGATATTTCATTTATACAGGATTATCCGTTTAGTAGTTTCAAACCCAACGGTCTGGCAAAGTTGTCAGCTGTTAAATACCTGCCATCTGAAGTGTTATTTATTTAGTGAAAGGTTTGCCCTCCACGAATATGAATTGTCTTATAACTGAAGAACGCTTAGAAACAGTTACAACTCACTACAGAAGTGGTGATTCAAACGTGATTCAACACAACCGAATGTGGTTTTACTATAGGAGAAGTTTCCTAAAAGCATAATCTCATGTTTTGGCAACGTCAATTGGCCACCAAGATTATGTGATTTGACACCGTTAGACTTCTTCTTTTTGTGGGGTTACGTAAAATACAGTGTTTGCGCGGATCTCCATATGTGGGAGCATTTGAAAACCAACATTCGGTAGGTTATTGCCGAGATACCGCTCGAAATGTGCAATAAACAAGTAGAAGGATAGACGTATAGAAGGCAGACGTCGCTGTATTGACCCAAAAAGGTATTTTGAGTCCATCGGGACATACAAGCAATATTGTAAGGATTGAAATATATTTCCCAGACAAAATAGAAATCGGAATAATTACACGCAATTGAAGTATGTGAAGTACCTTGTACTGATAGAAGTATGGTCAAGCCAAGAAGTATAGTCAATTGATTGATTGAGTCAACAAGTCAAGATGTTGTTCATAGTTTACTAACAATGTGAAACTGACTGTGCGATCATGACCATGACAAATTTTATAAACACTAAGGATAATTATATTATATTACTAAGCTTTTGCAGTATATTATTTGGTCACGACCAACCCGAACAGCTATTGTTATCATGCTGAATCCTTAGAAGTGATTTTGAAGTCACAATCAATGGCAGAAAGTTAAATATTCGCCAGCTGTGATAGTAAGAGTGCAATTGCAATTTTTTTGGAAGTGATCGGTATCGACTTCAATTAATGCGATTGAGTCGAGCTCTGCGCGAAAAACGTCCATAAGACGCGGAGAGGCGCGGAAAAGTGGTTCCTCAGCATGACAATGCTCGGCCAAGCCCGTTAAAACCTAGCTGGAAACGCTGAAATGAGAAGTCTTACCCCATCCGCCATATTCTCCAGATATTGGCTCCGTTCGATTATCACTTGTTCCGTTCGATAGCACACGATCTGGCTGACCAGCAGTTTCAATCATATGACGACATCAAAAAAAGGCTAGATTCGTGAATAGACTCAAACGATGAACAGTTTTACCATGACGGAACCAGAGAGAAGGGAAAGAGTAGTAGCTAGCAATGGGCAATACTTTCAATGAATCATTTGTAAACATTTTTTCATAACAAAGTTGCATTTTTATAAAAAAAAAACGGCGAGAACTTAGTTGCGCACCTAATACTATTTTTAGTAGGTAGAGCTAAGTATGAACTTTTTGTTGTTACATTCGAAATTTCGTTAAGGCCAGCATAGTAGTTATTTATATTACTTTTATAACGAACTTCAGTGGGGGCCCTATGAAATAATGGGGAGATTTTTGCTCTGAGGTTGGATGCCTCTTTACCGAAATAATAAAAATGGATGTGTATTGTCAGACATCCGTGATATTTTGTTTTCTGCGGACTGTTACAGATTTAATAATCTTTCCTCATGTTGTCCAAAATAAATTAAATAATTCACAGAAAATATTACAATGGATTAATTTCTATGATTATATGTACCGGGGTATCCATTTTTCGATTTTATACACATGAATTTATGATTTCGATGAAACTTTTCTTTCATTGCAATGCTTAAACCTTGCCATTATGTACAAAATACAATGTCATTTAAATGACCAACTCTGGATTGGTTGCAGCAGTGGATCCTTTTCAGGTGTTTTTCGACCACGTTTTCTCACATTTCGCTCGGGCATAACTTGGTAAATGTTTATTTTAAAATTTTTGAATGATCCATATTCGTAAATTGCACACCTTTCGCTAAATAAGTAATATTTCAGATGACAGTTATTAGACAGCTGACAGCCTTGCCAGACCACCGGTGGTTTTTAAATCATAATATAGGGTTATTATTACCACGAAATTTAGTGAGATTAATTTTCGTCCAAAAGTAATCCAAAAGTAATTTTATTCCAAAAGTACAGTAAAATAGAGAGATATGTCCCGGTGAAATAGTTACACATATTTGTAGTGCAACAGATAACAGGCGGAGTTGTTGATAGAAGGAATTCTCTAATCAATTCCTTTTCCAGAATTAATTCAAAAAGTATGTCAAAAAACAAACAATCTCTTTTGTATAAAACTTTCTTGGAAAAATGCTACGAATATTCTCTTATGCCAGTATGATTTCATCACTTTCAACAAGGTCTTGGACAGGCTTACGATGCAATTGGGAATTTAGTTGTTACTTCGATGTAAAACTAACGCAGTGTAACCTGTGCCTTGAATTGTAAACAATACTATTTTATGCCAAATATTTACCCATAAGCTTTAGCTAATGTTAATGTAAGCAACATAGTTGTTAGTTGTTGCATTTGTTTTTAGGTTTGTAATTATTTAATTAAAAAGTTTTAATTACACATGCAACTTTATTCATATTTTGTTTTAGCCACTCAAGCGAAAATGAATTAGTTCTCACCATGTAATTACCAAAACAAATTTTATGAAACTCTTACATCGATTACAAGAGGAGGCGAAACAATGTTAAAAAGCATATATCTATTTTAATATTATAAATAAGTAAGAGGGAGGAGGTTACAGAGCACATATTGTGTACATAAAAAATAGATTTTACTTCGTTGGAAATACTTTTACTAAAAGATGAGTAATTATTAAGTAAAAATGTTATAATTTATCCCCACCTAAAAAATGATATGAAATAGCATATAAATAAATTTATCAATAACCAGTTAAGCCACCCAATACATTCTCACACACCTCCACTATCCAAAATTGTTAGAGTTAAGATATTTTCTAAGTTGAATCAAATATCGATGAGGCGAGACAAAAATTCCCTCGTCCCAATATGAGTCAATCCAATCCCGAGTTATCCGAGCTACAAACGACCATTGTCTGAACCCAACAACAAATATGATGACAAATCACTTCCACAAGTTTCCATGGAAGGTATCCGTATTATATAGCTAGTGGTTACGTGCTAAAAACTAACTAAAATAAATCTTAATTTATTCTAACTGCAAGCTTAACTGTTCTGTAGAATCTATAAAAATATCATTCTTTATATTTCAATGCATGGTGCATTTTGCGTAATTTCTGGTAGAATGTTGTCAAATAACTGTGTTCAGAAATTACATATTTTCAGTGCAATTTATTCGTAATACAGGGTGCCGCACCAATTGCACTACAGTAAGAAATTCAATTAACTTTTTTCCTAATCAATGTATTTCTTATAAATTTGTTTTTGTAGTACTCGTGTACAAAATTCAATTTATTTTCTATAATCAATTGGTTCTGAAGATGATAGACGGTAAATGACTTCCATGATAACTCACGCAAATGCAACACCTGATCAGAGAATTATTCATTGCGGGATTGACTCAAATATTATTTTAATGTACTGCTTTAATTCAGCCAAATTCCTTAATTTCATTTTGTACACCTGTTTCCTGACATAACCCTATAAAAAAGTCTAGTGCCGGCACATCAGATGACTTCGAGGACCAGCGGAAAATGGAGTTTGTTTATATTCATTTGCTTGAAAATTTCCGATGGAACTCCATCATATCCGATCGGGCTACGTGTCCAGGTGCTTCATCTTGTTGGTGCCAAATGCTGTTGAAACGGATACGTTTTCGACGCAGCTTTGGATAGAAAAACACTTCTTTAACATCTTTAAATAACAGTCCCCATTGACATTGACATTATGTTTGTACCACGATTCGTGCGCCACTCTGTATTATAGTGCCATAAAATTTGGCACTTATAAAGGTGTTAACACTAAAATTCCTGCGAAGTGAAGGATTCGTAATTTGCTAATAGATGCGTGCAATTAAAAAGAAATCATTTTGCAAAACTTTACTAAAAATGTTTAATTTTGCTGTAGTTTCACTAGCAAAACTTTTTCTTTTTAAATCCTTAGCGAATATAGCAAGTGTTATTTGTCCAAGAAAGCAATTTCGGCAAGCCTAGTTCAAGGATAAAATAAAAGGTGTAGTAAAAGAAATCCATTAATTTCGCATTGAAGGCTTTATTTAGTACTTATAATAAATCGATTTAGGTCAAATATGGACTGTTTTGGACTATAGCTCGTTACATTTTGAAGATAATTTCATTATGCATCTTCCATAGAAGTCCTTGCGCCTATTGGCAAAAAACTAACAGTCGATTTTTACAGGTTTCTCCTCATTCACCATAAGCACTTTGGCCTCTATGGTAGATGCATAAGAACCTCCAAATCGAAATCCCAGATCTTCTTTCAAGTCACTATTGATAAGTCCATCCTTGTCGCTGTCCTGATGTCACACAATTTCTCTCCTATTAGCCAAATCTGGCCACTTTTGGGCAATTGCTTTCCTCAGACGATTCAATTGTTGACACGTCCGCTGGGGAGCAGCTCTTAATAAATGATTTTCTGCCAAAGTCGCTGAATGCATAGCAAAAACTTTCTGTCCCTCAATCCGGGCTTGGCCACTGTATATGCCAACTAACCGTAATTTAACCGCGACCGTTTTCGCTTGAGTTTATTGTAAGTGACTTCTTGTTACCAATCACCAATGGCTTGAGAAAGAGTTCGATTTTGTTGCGATTTTACGGCGATTCGTAGATGTGAATTCGGTCCATGATGTTTTTCAACCTTAATTCGGTTGGCATCCGTATATCGAGGTTATGTTTTTGTATCCAGCTTTATTTAAGTGATTCGCAATGTCTATCTCCTGGACAATTGGAGCAGTTTGTGCTTGATGGTCGAATTTTATGATTTCCAGTATTCCATAGACATTTTCGATAGAAGTTCACGGGGGTTTTATGTGAGTCTTGCCGTGAAGGCCTTACCCACGGTGTGCGACACACTGGGCATATTACTTTGCGATTGCCAATTACACGGCATCTTCAGCAATTGTTCCAATCTTATAGCTCATTATGGCGTATTTTGCATTTGAATTTTGCCTCTACATCCATATGGAGATTTCCAGATTTTCGAACAAAATTTTCTTTAGCGATGAAGCTCATTTCTCTCTCGATGGTTACGTCAGCCAGTAAAATTGGGGCTAATGGAAACCAGAAGTGATTGCGGAAAAGCCATTGCATTCAGAAAAAAGGGACTGGCCCGTATTTTTTCGAAAATAACGCTGAAAGAACCATTACCGTCAATTAAGAGAGCTGTGATAACCTTTTTTTTTTGCCTGCAATTGAAGATTATGAACTCGACGATAGGTGGTTTCAACAAGACCGTGCCATGAACCGCACAACACGACCGACTTTGGCTTTATTGTATAGAAGTTTCCATTTGGAAAGTTTCCATTGGCCACCAATATCATGCAATTTGACGCCGTTAGACTTTTTCTTTTTGTGGGGCTACGTCAAACACCGTGTTTACGTGGATAATTCCATCCGTTGGAGCATTTGAAAACCAATATTCGTCAAGTTATCGCCGAAATACCGATACCGAATTTTACTACACCTTGTATTGAAATTCATTTTGTAGAAAACTACGTTTTTGTTTTATGGCTTACATACCTTTTACTTGCATAAGAAATCTGGACTATATTAAAATGTGACAATACCACAAATGCAGTTGTGATATGCAAAACTATTATATTGCTAATTTAATACATAATATTTTCCAGCTTTTCTTATTTTTTGACAACTTCTAATAAAAACTGGATTGCATCTACATTTATTGGTTTCGAATTGTATTCAGTGTTACTCCATTATAGCAAATGTAGTGAAAATTTTCCTCAAATTTGCATACAAGAGTTATTGAAGCCATATAATCCATTTTTGTTGTTTCTATGCGCACTAGTTGCAGTTTCCAGTACATGTAATGACATACTTATATAAACAAGTATATAAGCTTACATGCATATGCCTCTGTATAAGTGTGTCAGCTACACTGTAGTCGTTTTATTTCTTCCTTTTGTTTTTTTTTTTTTTTTCCTTCACTTCCTTCCGCTAAGGATGCTGGAACATAAACTAGTTGTGTAACGGAAGTTGAAAGGCAAATACACTTCCTCCACCATTACCACCATCAGCGACTGGCTCCTTTTGCCGGTAAGACGCCTTCTTCCTGGTTATGCATACAATTAGAGCAACCAGGAGAAAACAGAGACATACATTTCCTTCAAACTCTAAATGTGTGCTCAAAGATGGCACAATACGGTTACATGACAAGCTGAAACAAGGAATGGAAAATAATATGCAGAAAGAGAGCAACAGCATCATATACTGCACTAGCAACAAAGTCCATCAAACAAAGATAGCATAGTTGTAGGCAACGAGAACATATCAAAGTATTGTGAGACGTGAACAGAAGTAGCAACGTCACGATGAAGCGGAAATACTGTTTGAGGAGATGATAGTATTGGCTGAAAAACATGAGAGGAACGTGAATTAATTTGGTGCAACAATGTAAATATTATGTTGTATGATAAATTGTTGCCTGCTGGAAATAATCTTAGTCCTTGCAATATGTGATCCTCGGATGCAAATGAAATAGTATACTTGCTTAATAGAATGGATGAAAGAACTCATTCGTTTAGCATTCTGTTAAACAAATTGTTAACTCTCTTATACTGAATTTGCACAAATTAAACAATTAAACAATATCTCAAACTGGCGAAACGAAACGCCATTACGTTCAAGGAATTGTAGTGAATAAATTTATTATTATTATGTATACATAGTCCTGCCATATGTTCTGTTACACAATTCCCAGCGCTTATCGCTGGAAACGCAAATTTTCGAGTTGCTAAAACCACTCGGAATATCAAGAATGTTCATTTATCGTGCTATTGCTCGCTTCGGCGAATTGTCTGGAGTAGAAGACAAGCCAAAAAGTGGTCGCTCGCGCGTTGTCCGTACGAGTGCGGTAGTAAAGGCAGTGCGTGAAAGAATTCGGAGAAATCCCCTTAGAAAGCAGAAAATCATGTCCAAGGAATTGGATATATCAACCAGATCCATGTCTAGGCTGATTCGGGATGATCTGCATATGAAAGTCTATCGTCGGTCCACGGGGCATCTTCTAAATCCTCAGCTAAAAAAAATTAGGTTGGAAAGATGAAAGCGACTTTTGCAGTGGCACGCGGACAACATTCTGTTTACGGATGAGAAAATTTTTACCGTGGAGAAGTTTTCAACAAACAAAATAACAAGATTTATGCCACTTCATCTAAGGAAGCGAAAAAAGTTGTTTCAAGGGTTCAACGTGGCCACCATCCCTCTTCCGTAATGGTTTGGTGGGGGGTCTCCCACCATGGTGTCACATCCCTCCATTTCTGTGAAAAGAGCGTAAAAACTGGTGCAAAGGTTTACCAAAAAGATGTGTTAGAGGGTGTTGTGAAGGGTTTGACCAATACCCTTTTCAATGGACGTAGATGGATTTTCCAACAGGACTCTGCTCCTGCGCACAAAGCTAAAACCACGCAGGAGTGGCTCAGAGTCAATAATCCTGGCTTTGTAGCAGCAGAAGATTGGCCATCAGGGAGTCCAGATCTCAATCCACTGGATTATGCTTTGTGGTCAGAATTGGAGAATATGGCTTGCAAGACTCCCCACAGAAATTTGGGAAGCCTTAAGACAGCATTAACCAGAGCAGCGTCCTCGATCTCCATGGAAATGGTACGTGCGGCTATAGCCCAATGGTCACACCGTTTGAAAGGTTGTGTTAAAGCAAAAGGCGGCCATTTCGAGTGAATACAATTTTTTTTAATAACCAATATTTTCTTCTAATAAATGAAATAATTTTGAATACAATATGAATATTGGTTTTTTGTTATCGCGTTTTATATTTGTAACAGAACATATGGCAGGACTATATATAGGGTGATCCCAAAACTAACCAAAATGATGTACAGGTGGTTCCAGTGGTTTGAAAAAAAATTATTTCAGTGAAAAGTGGCAACCTTACAAAACATATATTTTAAGTTTCAAGGCGTCATGTTGTTTAATATTTCTATATAAGCCGTCAAAAGTAAACGATCTCGGTGATTTTCTAAACATGGAAAATATTGATCACCGTTATGTAATTCAATATTTCCATTTGAAAGGTGTTAGTCCAACCAATATTAAAGCCGAGCTAAATTCTACTCCTTCGTTTGCGACTGTAAAATATTGGGCAGCAGAGTTTAAATGAAGCCGTAAAAGCTGCCAAGACGAACGCTGTAATTGTCGGCCAATTAAGTTGTCCAAACTAGACACGGGTAAGGAAATCCACAAAATTGGATGATCGTTGGCTGAAGGTGCGTGAGCTAGCTGAAGTGATAGCCATTTCAAACAGTTCTATACATCATATGTTGAGCGGAGATTTGAAGATGAGAAAGCTGTGAGCAAGATGGGTGCCGCGCTTGCTTTCAATTGAGCAAAAAACTGCGCCGTGAAGATATTTTAGTAGAGTGTGTGGCGATGTTTCACCGCAATAAAGCCAAATTTTTGCATCGATTTATAACCATGGATGAGACATGTGTCCACCACTTCACACCTAAAACAAAGGAACAGTCAAAACAGTTGGAAAGAGTTCCATATGCTGGCAAGGTCATCGATTATCTTCAGAAGGGAAAAACCATCAACGGTTTAGGTGATGAAATTATGGGGAAGGGGCCACATTTGGCGAAAAAGAAAGTGATGTTTTATCAAGACAATGCTCCAGTTCACACTTCCAATATTGCGATGGCCGAAATTAATGAATTAAATTTGGAATTACTTCACCACATATCTTATTTCCCAGATTTAGCTTCGTCGGGCTATTTTCTATTTTGAAACTTGAAAAAATGGCTCGGTGGTAAGAGATTTACCAATAACGAAGAGGTGGAGTCTGCGATTGATGGTTATTTGAAGGAGTTTGACAATTCTTACTGTAATTAAATTATAAAAACTACTGAATATCGCTCTAGCTAGAAGAAATTATTAAAAAAAAAAATGAAGATCATTTTCTTTGTTAGGTCGGCTAGCTTTGGGAGGACCACCTCCGTATTAAAAAATAAAATTATTAAAAAAGCAATGGCATATTATTTTTGAATTTATTGTATTGTAATGGAGAGAGTTGTGAAACAGATGTAATAATAGGTAGAAACGATTATCTTCCTTAAATAATGAAACCTTTGCATTTAATAACAATAATTTACGCATAAACTGCTGGAAAAATCCTTTTCATTGCTTCCAATAGTGTTCGATGCAAAAGTGTTGCTTTCGATACGAAAATATTTTAGTTGCATGGGAACTTCAGAAATATTTTCTAATGTTTTGGATACAAGGCATGACTTATGTTCATCATAAAATCATAAATTCCCTACACCATATTCTGCTAAAAATAATAGCAATCCTCCAATAGCAAACTTAATTTAGATTTATTGGTCTCCACCTCAACTTAGACCACTTCCGAATACCAAAAAGTGATTACTATGCTCTTTTTTGTTTTTTACTAAGATTTTACGGGGGAAAACTACAAATATATTGGGGAGAGACGTAGGATTATTATTAATAAAGAACTGCGCAATATTGTTCATACCATCATTGTTTACCAAACAGTGATAAATAGGGCTGAACATTTTGCACGAAACCGTGCAGACATTTCAGTCATATCACTTGAATAGTAGATGCTCAAACACAAAGTCGTTTATCGAAATTTAATAGATATGTACAGTAAGGTATGCAACTGCCCAACATATGTTAAGTTTAGTTTTGACCCAACCTCATTCATCATATTCAAAAGATGAGCGGCTTTGTAGAGATATCACTGGAGTACAAAATGTGGTTGAGTCCCACCCACTCTGGGCAATAAAGCTATATGAAATTCAAAGACTTTACATAAGGAATTTGCCAAAAATTCGGATTATTTATCGGACATATCAAATTTTTAAGAAAATTGCAGGTCAAGTAATAGTTCAAAAAGCGCAAATTCGACTCCATTGTTAAAACCTTTTTTGTTTAAAAGTACTTTCGTCCATAACAAAGAATTCAATAGAAATATCAAGAAATGAGCAATGATTTCAGCACATTCCTTTCAAATATGGTATAAAACCATGAAAGAAAGTATCCACATAGAAAGTAATATTTGGTTTCCTTTTAGAAAAAAATCGGCTTTGATTTTCCCAATCTTCTAAATTTTTAGCACTCAATAGCATAAGAAAGAATCAGAAAATATAATATTAAATTGAAATTTACTGCTTTAATTTATGTAAAAAGATATTTCTATTATTAGTTATTGTGCAGTTGTCTTATAAAATTCCCAGGGAAATGTATATGTGGGTAAATTTAGTTTGTCTGAAGGATCAGAAGGAGACATTTGTAAACTTACGTTTTTAGTTTTTAGTAATGTTTTCGGGCTTCCAGGCTATTTGTTCACCGCTCTTTCCACAATCGTTGCATATGCTTCTTGTTTTATTCGTTATCTACAGGATTTTATTATACACAACGCAAAATGTTTCATCGTACCATATTTTCTTTGAGATTAAGGAATTTTTTGTCAAAATATAGCTTACAAGCACTGCAATATCGCCGTATTTATCATACCTTTTTATTTATATTCGATATAATATGTTTGTTCTGAATTATTGTCGCTTATGCAGTTTTATGTTCCGTCGAGATCACTTAGATATCATTATAAAGGGTGACGCATAAGTAACGTTAACGGCGACTATATTCAATGCGTTCTTGTTCATCATTTGGTTTTAACCCGTGAGCCAATCCCATCTTATATGGGAAAACATATGTAAAATTCTTTGCAAAGACCGTCTACATATCTCTAACTGCTGAGAACGTCGCCTGGTGGAAGTTTCGGGGTTTTCCTCAATACTTGCTTGCACTCGAGCAATGGTCACTTCATTTCGAAGTGCACGAGGTCTTGCAGCACGCGGAAGATCACAGATTGCCCCTTGTTGCCCAAAACGTTGACTAATCGGTAAATTGTAGGAGCGCTTGGAACATTTCGAACATGAAAGAAATCTCGATATGATCTGAATAATAGAATGCTGACTTTCGAAGTAAAATTGAACAACTTTGGGTCTTTGTTCTTTGCTGAGCCTTTCCATCATAAATTTCCCAAGTCTTATTTAGTTAATTCTGTAAAGAGACAAAAAAAAAGACTTCAACAAAAATCGTATTCACTGATCAAATCTTAGCGTTGCTTATGCGCCACCCTATATATTTAATATAATGCGCCATTCCACAAATTATGGCCTGCATAGTGCTTTGAATCGCGGGTTTATTGAATTCAATTCAAATGGGATTGCAAGAAATGAATACCCAATTCAACAACTACAATTTTGAATGTCTAGAAATAACTTTAAACTGTTTCCTTTTTAATATTTATAATAAAATAATTTACTTATTTACATAACTTTCTTGAAATATGTTGTGTCAGTTCTTAGTCTATAAGGATTTATATGTCCATAGACCTAAATAAATAAAATGAAACGAAAAGGTTGAATTGAAATAACTGAGAACGCGTTGAAATAGGTTTTAGCTTACCCGGAGGTATTTAGTTTACTAAAGTGTAGTTTTTCTTCCATCCCTCTTTTGTTTTCACTTCTTTTGATCAAGTGATAGCCAAGTTAAGAGTGCCTTCCTCGCAAAGTGTCTGGACATTAGTTGTGCATATCAACAAGCTGCGGTTCTTATGACGTTTGTGAGGTCGTTAGCATTTGTTAAACTCTGTTTCTTTCTTCTGTCTTGTGTAGTCATAATAAATTGAATTTTAGATGAGCTCTGTGTTATCCCAGCGTAGCCTTTCCTAACTTTGCGGCTGTTAACGACCATTAGACAGGCATAAAAGTTGTGTTTCAGTAGCAGATACTACCTACTTAATTAAGCAGTAATTGTGAAGCAAGTGAAAGTTCCTTCGAGAATTTTTTCCAATCATAGGTGAATAACTGCCGAAGATTTCTGATCCCTGGTGTTTTATTAAATATGTTGTTTAACTGTAATTTAACCAAGCGCATAAATTCAAAATTGTTGGCGTTAACATTTCGTTTCAAAACTGCCATTTCATGCGGGAGGTACCTGAGAAGTCACTCATCCAGTTGTCATCTTGATATCATGTTCACTTATTCAGTTATTGTACAACAATCGGTTTCGGAAAATTTTTCTAAAGAAAAATCTTCAAATAGTAATGATTTCCAGAAAGAAAGAAGAGAAGAAGAAGGTACCTAAGATATCGCCCATCCAGTTGTCATCCAGATATCATGTTCACTTATTCATTTATTGTACAACAATCGGTTTTGAGAAATTTTTCTAAAGAAACATCTTTAAATGGTAATGATTTCCTAAAAGAAAATTTGACGCAGCATTATTCCGGATCATTTCTGGCAGCTCAACAATTTTTTTGTTTTCTAGGAATTTAGAGAAATCAATTAAACCAAAACAATATCTTTTGGAAAACTAATACATGGCTCGGTACGGTTTATCCTTTCTTTCGTTGTACACGCTCTGTCGCATTCCGTCCTTCAAAAACTGACTCCAACTCTCCTTGTGAACAAAAAGAAACATAAAGCATTGTAGTAAATTTCAATAAGTTAGAACGACCCAAATTTGCGTTGTTAAAAAAACGATGCTATTCATTTTAACACTGATGATGATTACGAACTATATGTGTACATTATTAGTTCCGTAATGTTCGAATCATAAAACTAGTATCACTGGCCGAAATGAGATAAGCATTAGTATACATTTTTGAGGCCGTTCACATCATAAAGAATGCCCTGGATGACTTGTAGTGTTTTGGCGCTCTGTTTTATGTATCATTTAAGTAGATTCACAACTTATTCTAATGACGGTGATATCATGTTTTAGCTAGTAGCTAAAAGTGGACGTTATTAGCTTGATAAATGTAATAACGAAACAAAAAAGGTGTTGCCATAACAGTTAATAGCAACGTTATCACCAAATCGTGACTAAGGAATTATCTTACAGCCTCCCGGCAGGCCCAACAAGTTCTTACGAAATTTAAGAATTACTGGCTATTCCTGATGCTAAATGAATTATTATTGCATACTTCATGGCTTGAACAGTAGTCGTATATAATGATGTACATTTAGGGGGCATGAATTCACTATTTGATACTAAATTATATTCGTTATACAGCATGAAGATTTAAGAGGGTCAATTTAGGTTAGAGTTTATTTTTTGGCAAAACATGAGTAGGTATATTTTAAATCTCATATCGCATATGGTATTATAATACAGGATGGCGCAATAGAACGTGCATATTGTATCATCTTTTTTTGCAGGGTATAAAAGGCGCGGGCGGGGGGGCGCCTACATTGTTGGCTTGGCGGGCTCATGGAGTTTTAGTCGCTATGAATCACTTCGACGGGAAGCGTCGCGCATTTTGCGTGCGCGCATTGTACGAAAACTCTCATTCATATATTGCTACTAGGCGACTATATTGTGCTGAATATGGACTACGGCGAATTAGTGAAGCTCCGAGTGCTAATTTAATTAAAATATGGGTAAAGCGTTTTGAAGAGACCGGTTCAACATTTAAACCACAAGCAAATGGTCGCCCAAGAACATCTAGGACCGAAGACAATGTTGAGAGTGTTACGGAGTCAGTACGAGGAAATCCACAAATGTCCACTCGCAAGAGATCGTCTGTCTTACAATTATCGCGACGAAGTTTGCAGCGAATTTTAACATTGGATCTTAAACTGCATCCATATAAGCTGCAATTAACACAAGAATTGAAAGAGTCTGACTTCATAGCAAGGCTCGCATTTGGTAATGAAATGCTTAATCGATTTTCCAATTTTGACAATATCCTTTTCTCTGACGAGGCTCATTTCCTTATGAATGGATTCGTAAACCGTCAAAATTGTCGTTACTGGAACAGTGAAAATCCCAAAATCAAACACCAGAAACCATTGCATAGTCCTAAAGTAACAGTATGGGCGGCAATCTCTGGCAGAGGAATGGCAGCCATTACACCAGTATTACTGAAGAAAGTTTTCAATAATTTTCGTTTGCGGTTAGAGGAGTGCCGTCGTAGAGAGGATCACCATTTAGATGATGTTATTTTTAAAAAAATAAACTCCATTTATTACTCTACAATGCCTTAGATTTATTTTAACTATACCTTTTGTATTTGTTTTTTAATCTATTTTTTAAATATGCACGTTCTATTGCGCCATCCTGTATTTTGCTAGCATCTTCTATGTAACCTAATTCATACAAAGACCAGTCATAAATACCGTACATGTCAAATAAACATTACTAAGTAAACAAACCCTGCATTTACATATTGTCCCTTATTCTGTATTCTCCGTAACCTTTTTTAAATAAACGTTTACACAGTTCTTATCTCATTGGCATATTATTAGGCTTTAGCTTTGGCTGGAGTTGAATTTGCAAATATCTGAATTTATTTGCGGTTGCTTTCCAACAATGTTTAATATATTATCAGTGGGGACCTACGAAGGATGCAAAGAAGAAAACAAAAACTTTTGAATATGCTATTTAACGCATATTATAATTTTTCGTTTGTTTATCCAGCCCTTGGGCAGAATTCCTGTGAATTTTATGGGTTGCGCTCATCTAAATCTGTAATCACATATTAAGTACAGTTTTGTTGCTAATGTAGAACGCAGAAGCTGCACAGATTCCGGCAAAGCAATAACAATGCCTATGTTTCTTTCATATGTCAGATTGAGTAACAAATTAATTGCATGTATTCTTTGGAAATTATACAGCAAATATTGCATTTTATTCTGTCCCTACCAACAATGCTACTATACAATTGTAACTGAAAAAGTTTTCCAATAATTGCTTCTCTAAATTTATTTATGCCCTATATAGGTATATTGTGCGTGTATATGTACATTCTGAGAATGTTGTATGCATTGCTAGTTTATGCTTGTTTTCTTTGTTTGTAATTGAATTATTGTATGCCAACATCAATTAAATAATTTGTTTTGTTAGCACACAAACTCTTAACAATATCAGTGTATCTGTGGTTATACTTTCGTTTCGTTTACTAACGAATTTTTAAAATTAATATTATTTATAAATGACCACAAATTGAAAAGTATGATTTTTGAAAAATTTCCATAGTGTTTGCTTTAAATGTATAGTATACATCAAGGCGTGTGTTAGGACTGATGAGTTGCAGCATATTGGGGGGGGCGCCATGAGACAGTTTGTGTTTGCTTAAATCCATTCCAAGTTATGTTTGCTTAAATTCATCCCCTTCCAAGACAAATAACAATAACATAAAAATGTTTGGGAATCCAAATGTAAATAAATATGTATGTAAACAGTTTTTTTTTTGAATACGGGAAATATTTTATTTGTTTGGTTTGCCAAAACTATTTGGTTTATAAAAGCATAAAGAAGTTTGGATATTTCTTGAACTGGAGATACAAAATGTATTATTGTGATCTATTCTGAGGTTCCAATTTTTAACGACGTGTTTCAGCATTTTGACTTACTCAATTTTGATCGTAGATAAGTAAACTTGGAACCTACCTAGCCCGAAGAAAAAAGTCTGAATATGAAATATCACTTGATATATGCAGTCAGTTTATCGATTCGAAAACTGAAATTAGCTCAACCAAATTATTCTCACAATAACGCCAACTATAGTCAAGTTCATTTTCTAAATATTATTTTATTGTGATCTAATTTGGAGTTCCAATTTTTAATGATGTGTTTCAGCATTGTGAATAGTATTTAGCGGATTTAGCGCAAAATATTGGCTTACAATTACTCAGTTTTAATCGGTTTATCTATGTAGACCTTAAACTTTACCTAGTTCTAAAGGAAAAATTCTAAATATGATATAGGCAGCCAATTTATCGATACGATAATTGAAATTAACTCATCCAAAATATTCTCACAATAGCCCCAGCTATAGTCAAGATCACAGTCTTCAATTTTAGACTGCAAACAGTCTGTTTTCATGACACGATATCGGGGGCAGTTCATACGCACTCTGAAAGTTTGACGAATGCGGGTTGTCATAAAACCCCAAGTGGAAGAAATACCTTTAAATGCATCATCCATAACAAAACTCCTTGGCCTAATAAGTTATGATGTAACATAGGGAGGCACGTCAACAACTTTTCTATAGACTTAGTATATTTTCACACCATAGTGTTTTCTTTTTTGGCGATAAGCGCAACATTTATTTTCCCCTCTGTCCGAAAATCCCAAATTTTCGTTCCCTTTTGGAAAATGTTTCAAATTTCAATGGCGCTCTTTTTTCTTTTTCGAAAACACATTGTAGGAGGCAAAGACATTGAGTAGTTTACCCTTTAATTCCGTGGTGAGAATGTTGCACAAAAAAATTCACAGATTTCTTTATTATCCGGCTCGAAGGACCTTGTAACATGCAAATGCTAGGGTGTAAATCTGTTAGATTTGGTCTGAAGATTTAATTTAGAATTTAGGTTGCTCGAGAGAAATTTGAGGTTTTGTAGAAGAACTTAGGTTCTTGGTAGGATGTATACTTACGGGGGGGTTTCGTACTGGAGGAGATGAAAAGACAACGGTTAATTTACATCATTTGGGTTTTATTCGTATGAGGGCGACTGCGGGAAAAGAGAGCAAGTATATCGCTGACTTCAACCATGAGACCTCTGTGCCACGCTGCATTGCCATATGGACGTAACAAAAATATGTTTTATTTTTATAGTTACATGGCTGTTTGAAGTAATCTTTACACAAGCAAATAAATAAAATTTTTACAAATTACAATATTTACAAATTGTTTGATACCTAATTCAGTGTAATTTGAGGCAATGCAATTTTAATTCGAAACAATACAATTTAATTAAACGCGGGTCAATTTTTCGAAAATTCATTTTAACTCATAATTTATAACTCATAATTTAATTTACTTTTTAAAATTAATTTTTCAATTCAAGGGAAGCATTAACTACGTTAAACACTTCCCTTTTTGTCATTTCATTTATAACAATCACTAATAATCGGCTGGATTCTCATAAACTACATATCTTAAAAGAAGAGACGACTTAATTGGGAATTTATCGTTTTAAAATTTTAAGCATTTTTCGAAAAACCGCTACCATGGAAAGTTAGTATGATATTTCTAATATACAGAACTTTGAAATCGCATTTAGATAATGACATGTAGACATTAAAAAAAAATAGTGACGAAAATATTCTTACTAATATTAAAACTTAGATATTAAAAATTAGATATTAAATGAATTTATAAAAATCGCTGATTTGATTTTGGGGAATGGACATAAATATACGTTTAAATAAGTGCAAGTAACCATGTGTGAATATAGTTAATAAATGCCGGAAACGAACATACTTGCACATAAAAAATGCTAAAAAAAATACTACAAAATATGAATTTTTACTAGGGCAATGGCCAAATTCAATGTATTATATTTTGGAAAAAATTATTTTTTGGACAGCCCCACTCATCCAACGGTGAGTGGGACCTTTGGCATTGAATATATGGCGCCTTTTTAATTTTCTTATTTGACAGGCAAGTGCTAAATTAAATTTAAAAATTTCACTAACTAATTAAATTTGAATAAAATATGAAGAAAATGACCTTTAGCTTTCACGTTATCTTTTCATTCCATGTTCCTTTAACTCCGCCGTGCGCAAAATCTCTAATAAGTTCACGCAGCTACTTTTGGTTAGATTTTTAATTAATTTCGTTCCCTCTGTGCTACTCTAAAATTTTGTATGAAAATTAAATCTTTGTTAAAATCCTACCTCCAGTACAGGTGAGAAAAACTATAATATGCATTGTTGGAGAGCACACATGTATACGTATCTACTAAATATGAAACAAAAAAAAAATTGAAAAGCCAAATGGAAAACAAAGTCCTGATAGTTCCACAGTCAAAAACCTGAAAGGTGTCGAGTAAGGCAAAAACTTGTTTTACTTATATTCCGGCGCAAACATGACACGATATTTTGTGTTTGTATGTATGTGTGTGTTTCTGTGAGTGTATGTGTGTGTCATCAGTACATAATTATGACAACAATGTCAACAAGATTCAAGGAGATGTAAGGGATAATGGAGGACAGTGTAAGGGGGCTTCTAAAGCTACAATGAAACCTTTGTTTTACTTTAAAATGGCTGATGGCAGCAACAAGTTTAACAGACAGGATGCACCGTAAGGTTTCGTATGGGATTTGAGTATACGTTTTTGTTCTACTTATTTCCATGGATACTCTTTGAACTGGAAATAATGTAAATTTAATTTTTTCAGTGATTTTTTTTTTAATATATTGACAGAGCCATCAGCAAAAGGCATGTATAAACATTGGTTCACTTGGAATATTCTGTGTTTTGATTTGAAATATATTTCAAATTCGAAAATTACCGATTTTCTTATTTTCAATTTGAAAGTTAACCAATGTACTCAGGTGTATTTAACGTGGAACTTGCATATTAAGAACATCCACAGATGGGAGCTGTAACCTCTGCTACGTTATAGATGTCAGATATGAGTGAAATTCTACGCTGTCCTTGAAATTCAACCTGAGAACGTTGTCATTCTGAAGCTGTATTATTCCATAAGCAACACCTTTTTACACTAAACGAAGATCTAGGCAAGGCAACAGCCTATCGTGTGACCTCTTCAACATACTGTTGGAGATGACTACACTAGCCAACAACGTTTTGAACTGTAGCAACCACATATCTTATAATAATTATTTGGTGGACTGAATTGGAATCTATAAATGGGTTTTCTCTTTCACGTCAGATTTCCGAGATACAGGAAAAAATGTTTCTATTCATTTTTTACATAAAAAATCAATAAAAATATTTCAAAATCAATGAATATTTAAAAGTGAATGGCTTCCTTTGAACGTCGTTTGTATTTTGTTATTTCGGATTCACATATTAGGGTCCAGCAATAATCTCCCAGCACTACTTTTGTCCCAAAATCCTTGATAATTTGTTTAAATTTTCATTAACTCTTGGTTAACATGCTCCACTTGTTCGTCGCTCACCGCACCTAGGTTTTGTAGAAAAAAAATCTAAATGCGAATGAAGGAAATGCATTTTGAGGGACATTCGTTCACCTAATTCGTGATAATTTTTCAATAATTCAGCAACAATTTGTCTGTAGTTTTCATTTTTATTGTTTTCAAAAAAAAACTGTTCGCGATGCTTTTGAAAGATTTCCAGACTGCATATTCTTTCTTCAATAAACATGGTGAAAAATTGTCATCATTCAACAGCTTCCTGTTCTGAGGGTCAACTAATATGCCTTCCTTGATTTTGGCATACGAAATTTTAGGAAAAACCACTAACAAATATTTAAATGCTGCACCATCTTTGTCCAGAGCCTTGACAAAGTCCTTAAAAAGGCTCAGTTTTGTGTGCAGCAGCGGAAGAAGAACGACATTTGGATCAATTAATGGTTTATTTAAAGTGTTGAAATTTAGCACTGGGAATGACCAGTGCGTCACGTGGACGTGGACGTTTAACTGGCTTGAAAACCGATGGGACATTCGCATAAGTAATATTTTTTCGGTTTTTCATATTGAATCCAACAATTTTGTTAAACAGAAATAAAAATCGGTTTGGTACTTATTTGACTCTCTCCAAAGTATTGGAATTAAAGAATCGAAATAGATTTTCTTGCCATTTGACCACTTGTATAAAAATTTCTGCAACTATTGCAACAAAACATTGTCGGTATCCACGGTTTGTGCAAGTTTCTGACAGCAAAGCCAAAATAATGTAAATAGGCATATTTTAATGATTCTGATATTGCATATCCTTTTTTCCGAGTGTAGATTCACCACACGCAAAGCAAAAATAGCTTGAATCAGTAACACACGATCTCCCTGACATGCTTAAACGCTACTAATATGAAGGTTTAGAATGAATGTGCGCTTCTGTCAAAATAATAGTCAGTATAGACTGTTTTACATTATTGTCAGCATGCGATAAAAAATTAACAAGACGTAATAGACCAATTTCTATGCCAGATTTGAATTTAGCGCACCCAGATTAGTTAAAGAACATACTTCGTTTATGCAGTCAATTTTTTTCCAAATTTGTAGAACAGTGTTATAAGGAACGCTGCAGTCAACACGACTGGTACCATCTATAACAAAAGCCATATGCTAATCACGTATGCAGACGATATTGACATTATTGGCAAAAAATGACGGTATGTTACTGCAGCTTTCTCAAGCATTGAGAAGGAATTAGCGTAAATGGGTCTGGCTGTAAACGAGAACTAAACAAAGTTATTTGTTTCAACAAATCGAGATAAAGCAAGAGGGCGTTCCCAAAATTAGGCGACATAGAAAAGAAGACACAAAACGGCTGGGAGAAATAGTGTTTTTTTTTATAATTTCATACATAATATAATATAATATAATATTTTTCACATAATTTCCTTTTAGCTCGATAAACTTTCTCCAGCGATTTTCAATAGCTTCTATTCCCTATTTGTTGTAAGAACTATCAAACTTTTTAAAATAGCCATCGACCACAGACACCACCTCTTTATTGTTGGCAAATCTGTTACCTCCGATCCATTTTTTCAAGTTTGAAAACAGAAAATAGTCCGGAAGAGCTAAATATTGCGAACAAGTTGCCTTATGAGGCAATTCAAACTTTAATTCATTAATTTTGGCCATCGCATTACTGGGTGTGTGAACTGCAGCAATGTGTTGATGAAATACCAGTTTTATTTTCGCCACATTCGGTCTTTTCTCTATAATTTCATGACCCAAATACTGCAATAAATTAGCTAAACATTCGCCGTTAATGGTTTTTTCTTTTCTGAAGATAATCAATACTAATAATCCCGTGCGCATCCCAAAAAACAGATGCCATGACCTTGTCTGCAAATGAAACCGTATTCGCCTTCTTTGGACATGATTCTTCTATTCCAGTCCACTATTTTTACTGTTCCCTTGCTCAATGAAATGGTGGACCCATGTCTCATCCATGGTTATAAGTCGGCACAAAAATTCCGCTTTATTGCATTGAAACGTCGCCAAACACTTTACCGAAACATACGACGCTGTCTTTTCTCTATTGAAAGTAAGCGCGGCACCCATCTTGCGTGCAGCTTCTTTATCTTCAAATCTTCTGTCAATACATGCAGTATAAAACTTTTTGGAATGCCTATCATTTCACCTAGTTCACGCACCTACAGCCGACAATCATTCAATACCATTTTGTGGATTTTCTTAATTGTGTCTGGCGTGGAACCCTCAATTGGTGAACCACTACGATATTCGCCTTGGCAGCTGGTACGGCCTCGTTTAGACTCTGCTATCCAATATTTTATAGATTATAGAGATTGTTTAGTTTGATGTTTTATAAGGTTGTCACTTTTCATCAAAATAATTTTTTCAAACTGCTGGCACCATCTATACGTCAAGTCGGCTAACTGTTGAACGGCCCTCATAAGTTTGCTACAAAAATAGCTGCAAATTAAGAATCTGTGACTGCCTTGCCTGACCGGCGGTTTTGAAATCACCAAGTGAATAACCCTATACCTCCGTACTTAGCCTGTTTATATCCTAAGGCGCTAGAAACAAATACGAACGATGTAAATATAAAGCAGAGTTTAAGACTACGCCTAAATATTACACCAGATTTTTATAACTTATAATGGGTGTATGAATATGTAAGAGTAATGATTATGTGGATGCATGCCGAATTTATATCAATTAACTCCGACTGTTTTTATCATTTTTATCAAAGAGGCGGCTCCCCCAGATTAGAATCTAGCTCGACTTTAATATTGATTGCAAATACTGAATTGCATAACAACGACCAATATTTTCCATGTGTACAAATTTATTGAGATCGGTTAGTTTGATGTTTTATAAGGTTGCCACTTTTTAGCAAAATAATGTTTTTCAAACTGCTAGCACCATCTATACGTCAAGTCGGCCCTCATAAGTTTGCTACAAAAATAGCTGAAAATTAAGAATCTGTGAAAATATGATGTAAATAGAACACTTTTCCCGGCTATAATTTTTAACAACTTTACTAAAATTAGATTTTTCAATTAAGTTTTAAAATCGATATAGCCATAAGATTCATGTTTACCCAAAGCTATAAGATAGCATATCTTTTTATATACAAACATTTGTATTTTTTTTTTTACAATTCTCTTTTTTCTGATTTTGATTGCTTTCATTTCATTTCGTACCTCCAATTGCCTCCAATCAAAATACTGCAATATTTAACTTCAGCCATTGCCAATTCTGTGCAGAAATTCGCCTGAACATACACATTAATTGGATAACCAACCAATTGATTGTGTGTGCAACCTCTTGCGTGTGTATGTGTGTGTGTCTACATATATTGGTTGCTGCACTTTATGACAATATCAGTTACTCTCTGGTTGTTTTAAAAACTCTACAACCAATTGTTGGAGGTATTTTCTGTTGTATTTCGATGTGTAACATGTGATATTTGTTTAAGATCTCGGTGATAGTGATATGAGTATCCATGTTATTTGCCTGGGGATTGTGTACACACTTGTGTTACTCGTATACATAGTTGCAAAGTTGCATTTGTGACAGTTGCTCAAACATTCATTGCACTGACATGGCTTAATGGTATTTGCTGTTGCGATAGTTTTTTTTTTTTGGCATTGCTATTGTTAGCAGAAAAAACTTTGCAAACGGAGTTTCTTTCTGAGTTCAAAAGAAATGAAGAAAGGCACTAGCTTTATATTTGGGTGTGTGTCCCCTATACATGCAGATCATATAAGTTTTGTGCCAAAAACGAAAAAAAAAAAATTGATTTATTCAAATTTTCCCAAATTCGTATGAATTATTATTATTCGGGCAACCACAGCCAGCACGATGCTCCCACAAGGAGTCCAACGCCATCGACAAGGCAAGAACAATGTTCTTTGGATCCCTGGTCACCCGTGCTGCCAGAAGAGAAGAACCCTCTGGTCTGGGTTTCAAAGACAAGCTATTCCAGTTTTGCTTTATTATACCTCGCATGGAACTGGTAATCCATTATCTACGGCATATATTTTCAATGCCCGAGAAATATCAACACAGCAAATTAATGCCATGCTCCTCTAGTCTAATAACCACATCTCTCCACGAAGGAACTCCATTGTCGTACGACTATTAAAACGGAAAACATAAATCTTCTGATGTCTCTCCATGGCTTCTCTATGTCTGCTCCTGTTGCCAGGGTAGAAGTAAAGTTAAATAAAACACACTTAGAGCTATGATCTCGATGAAACTTTTAACTCATCATAATGCTCAGATCCTGCCATTATGTACGAAATACAATGTCATTTAAATGATCGCCTCTGGATTGATTGCAACAGTAGATCCTTTTAAGGTAGTTTTCGATCACTTTCTGCCTATTTCGGGCGGTACCTCGGCGATAACTTGACAAATATTGATTCTCAAATGCTCTAACATTTGGTGATTATCCGTGTGTGACGTAGCCCCACAAAAATGTATAATTACGTCAAATCGCATGATGTTGGTGGGTAAGTGACGTCGCCAAAATGTGAAGTTATGCTTTCTGGAAACTTCTCATACACTAAATCAGAATCGCTCTAAATTAAAATTCGGATTATGCGACACACTTTCACTAACAGATTGTGCGCGTAAGCATGCTATTTGACGTAGCCTCACAACGGAAAGTCTAACAGCGTCAAATCGAATGATCTAGTGTACAATTAAAGTCGTCGGAACGTGAAATTACCCTTTCTGGAAACTCTTCATGCAATAATGCCAAAATCGGTCGTGTTGTGTGGCTCGTGGCACCGTCTTTTTGAGATCATATATTGTTCAGTTTATAAGTTTCAATTGCAGCCCAAAAAAAGTCGGTTATCATACGGCTATGGTGCTCTTGATTGAAATTCGGATTACCCGCCACACTTTCACTAACGATGATGATGATGATAAGAATATGAATGTGTAAGGATAATGATTATGTGGATGCATGCCGAATTTGTAACAATTATGTAGCTCCGACTGATTTTATCATTTTACCGCCTTTGTAAAACACAAATCCTATATTTCTTTCTACTGACGATTATTTGCCATCGCCATCGCAAAATTTCATGGCTATAACTTAGACTTGTACAATCAGTCTGATGATATGTAAGGTGCAGTACAAAGAAATTCATTACTACTAAATATATACTCGTATGACGTGTAGTAAAAAAAAAATTTGTTACTTTTGTATGACGTTGAAGGCTTTATTTATAACAGTTAGAATTATCTGATTTAGGTCATTTGTTTGGTAACTTGTTGACATTACCCCATTATCCCCTCTTATGAATATATTCATCCCTATTACCAAAAAACTGTTACATTCGAAAATTCTCTTGTTGAAAAATCGTTCGTCATAGACAGAAACAAGTAAACAGCCCGAGACTACAAGCTACATGCATAAGGATCTCCCAAACAAGTTTAGCCAACCAAGTGCTGCTGCCGACTCACTATCCACGTGCTTGGCCTGGTATTGTCGTGATGCAACTGATTATCTCACAATTTCACCGAAGGTAGCCTCTCCTGGGCTATTGTTTTCTTCAGAAAGTCCAACCATCGGCAATGTAAGTCGCAATAAAAATTCGGCGGATGGGAGCAGCTCATGGTAGATGATTCCCTGCCAATATAATCCAACATACAGCAAAACCTTCCTGACCGTCAAACTTGATTTGACCATCGTTTGTGCCGGCTCGCCGCTGTTCAGCCGCAAGTATCTTTGCTTTACTTTGTCATAAATGATCCACTTTCCATAACCAGCCACCGTCCGCTTCAGAAATGGGCCGATTTTTTGGAATTTAGCAGCGGTTCCCAGATGGGAATTGGATTGGAATTGTTTTTTTTTTTTTTTGGTTTTCATGAATTCGTGTGGTATCTTCTCTTTGTACTCAGCCTTATGGTTGTATGCGTTCTTTTGCCCAAAGTTTAGCACACCTGGTCCATTGAAACAGCGTTTACATGATGGTCGGACTAGGCGATTAACATTATTTTATCGATATTTTCGATAATTGCTCTTCCATTGCATGATGAATCTTTGATAAAGGGTGTCCAAACAAGAACGCAAGATTTAAATGACTGATGCAGCAATTGAATTGTTTCTCTGGCCGTATGACATGTGGCGCCGTCTTGTCGAAGCCACATGGCCTCCACATTCATTTCTTCAATTCTAGGCACGAAGAAATTGGTTATCATTGCACGTTAAGGATGCATTTGCTTCTCGTGAATCACTCGAGGATTTTCCTCACCCCAAATGCGACAATTCTGCCTATTGACGAAGCCATCAAGATGGAAATGGACCTCGTCACTGAAGATAATTTTCTCGGCAAAATCAGCATTTTCATGTTGTCTCTCCAATACCCAATTAACGAACTCTCTTCGCTGTCTATGGTCAGCTGGCTTCAGTTCCTGAGTCAATTGAACTTTGTATGAATGAAGATGCAAATCTTTCGTCAAAATTCGCTGCATAGTGCATTTGGAGACACCAATTTACTGAGCTCGGTGTCAAATTGAGGTGGATGGAGTTTGAGCGACATCATCACGTATAGCTGCGACATTTTCGGTCAATCGACCTGGTCGAAAGCGCGTTGTTGTCTTTACACCACTAACAGACCCCGTTTTGGCAAATTTATCCATTAAGCTCTTTACAGTTGACTCTTCTGGAGCATTATTGTGACCCCAAATTGATCACAATTTGCGAACTTTAGCCGCAAAACTTTCACCATTTTGGTAAAACAATTTCACAATAAGAATGCGTTGTTCATTCGTGTAGCGCTCCATTTTTGCTAACCTCGTACCTTCTACTAGCAAACAATAACAATTGTTCAAATGTAAACCAATGACACTTCGAATGGCGCCAAATTTAAATCTTGCGTTCTTGTTGGGACACCCTTTATACATACAAAGAAATTTAAGCCATTAGGTCACCACAGATCTTACATTTATTATCGGTGTATTTGAGTAATTTCAAAATTTCAGTTATTGATTCGTAATTTTCCTTTGTATTAACAGCATGAACGGAATTGACGAAATCGAAATTGAACGTAATTGGTTGTCACAGTAACAGTACAGTACAGTACTGTTGTAAGATTAAACCTTTTTGATATATAAGTTCTTCATCAAGATACGCCAACTCGTCCTCATCTTGCTTTCGACACAATTAAAACCGCCACCAAATTCACTGAAATTCTATCAGGAATAGAATTGAGCAGATTATTATCATTTTATTGAAAGCTATGTCTTCATAATAATGCAAGGCATTTTTATTAAAACTTACTTAATTAAAATTTTTGAAATGGAGCTCCCAATAACTGTAATGTCACGTCTTCTTAATAATGTTTACGTTTAGTTACCATTAAAACTAATTGAATCACTTACAGTCAAGTCAATTGATTTGAAATAATGGAAAAGGAAAATTAGTTTACGATTGAAAGAGAACTGAAAGCTCATTTGCTTTGTCTATATAATTAAGCACTGCAACGCTTTTCCCAAATTTCAAAGAAATTTTTAATTTAATTAAGTATTCAGTCAAGCAGGGCAAACATTTTAAGACAGCGATGAACTACCATTAATTTTGGTTTATTTATTATGTCAAGCGCATCCGAAGATATTTATGTAAAATCTCAAGGCAACGAATAGTAAACTGCGTAAAATTTTGCCTTGAATTATAAGGCTGTTCTGAATAAATCTAGCATAATTTTTTTTTTTTTTGTCAAAGTGTGTGGTTTCTGTTTTAACACCAAAAATAAAATTTGAATTTGAAATTTTTCCTACATTATTTAATTTAAGTCAATACATGTCGATTATAATCTTGTTGTTTTCCTTCACCAGGCAAATATGCATTTACATATTTTATTCAAATTATTCAAATCAATATGCGCATTTTTTTCTTTTTTTTTTTTGTGAACACTAATAATCAAGAAGAAGAAACCGCGAAATGCCTTAAGACGACATCAAGAAATTAATCAAGTTATCAAATTATCAAACGAGGGAGGGAAGTGAAAAGCATTAAATTGACATCGCCTAGAAACAACGTCATGATTTTATGCAAATGAGGGTTTCTGAGGTTTGTTTTCCTAAACAAGAAGCTCGTAAACAAATAACCTACGTAAACAACAATAAAAAACTAAGGTTTAAATTTCACAGAAATACCATAATACTCATCATGAAATTTAAAACAAACAATTACTTTGAAAGGAAATAAAATCTTCGATGTCACAGACAGAAACACCATTGTCGGTATAGTCCTTCTGATACAAACATTAAACTAACTTGTGAGAGATAGAAGGTTTCTCTCACAAGTTTGTTTGAAATCACATCATGCAAATGCGTCTCTATCGTAAAATGTTATTTCCTCACACACACACAAGAGATAAAAAGAATAAACAAATGAATATTTTACACTGACTGATATTGAAATTAAACCACAAATGTACATAAAGGTAGAAAGAGTCCACACATTTACTTCTAGCCTACGCACCCTGCCACTAATGTCCCCATGGTTGTCACTGTAGGTGGTAAGTGCGCTTCTAGAAACCAGGTCAATATAAACAAATAGGTACAAACCACAAAAAAGAAAACAATACACACACACACACGCATATACATATACGATACCGTAAAATTTGAATTTCAATGAAGATTGCGTCAATGAGACAGAAAGACTGGCGTTGTTGTCAACTATACGACACAGTGATTACCATAAATATGAATCCCAATGATGACAATGTTATTGATGGTAGGAGCACGAGAAGATTTGTTTAGTTCTAGATGTTACGTATTTCCCAGAGGTTGTCTACAATTTCAAATGTGCCGAAGTAAACTTAACCAATTAAATCAAAATTAAGACATCAAGTAAATCAAGGCAAACGGCATAAGTTGGGTGAAACGATCTGATTTCTAATGCAGATATGTTTGTGCAATTTGCGGTTCAAACCCCGCAGGCTCTTTCGATTAGGGAGGGACAATTGCCATTGTAACAAAGTGCACAAAATGCCCTATACCAGGCGTCAGGTCTTATCAGACACTTTAGAGAGAAATCAAGCTTCAAGGCAAAGACTGCGGTCACAATTTTTGCGTTTGGGTTTGTAAATCGAACTCAAACATTCGGCAAATCATCTTCACCATCAAAAAGAAATCATCATTATCCAAAATTAGTATAAAGTTATGTAAAAAAACGGATTTTTTCTTGATTTTTAAATTTGTGTCAAACAAAACTGACTTTAGGCAGTTATGAATCTTTTCTCTAAGAGGTTATTACAAAATTTTAACAACTTTCTTCTTCAGAAATATTTTAATTGGTGATTCATTTAAACTAGCATTCTTTCTAGTACGTACTTTATTACAGAACAAACAAGTGAACTATCGGTCTATAAGAAGTTAATGCCCTTAAATTTCCTGAATGCAATATGACAGAGCTTCTGACATTTAATTAGCGTGTACTCATTCTATTCTATTCGAAGTGCTCGCCATAACACCGAAGTAACCACTACTTACAGAATGATCAGTAGTCGGCAACGAGGTCATACGAGGTTCACTACAAAATCTTCTGAACTTGAATGGGCTAGAATGCATTTCGTTGCATTGCATCTGGTATCTTAAAGAGATAATGGGACAAAAAAAAACTTGTAACAAAAAGGTATAACTGCACTGCGCCGAAGACATTTCCGTTTCAATAACATTTCGTTCCACTAAGATGGTGTAACTGCACACATAGATAGACCAGTTATTGCGGAGCTTCAACGAAAATTTCCAAACAAATTAGTACTCAGAAAATCCACTTTCCACTGGTCCCCAAGGTCACCTGACCTGACTGCAGCAGACTTTTTTTATAGGAGTATATCAAACCAGTGGTGTACAAAACAAAAGCAAGTAATTCGACTGAATTCAAGCTGTCCATTAAAACAATAATAATAATATTCATGCAACCAAATTACCTATAATATGCCGTCAAAAGACAATCACTATTGTGTCGAGGCGGTATGTTTATCATATGCCTAAGCTTGGCTCATGACGTTTAGGTTATGCCAGAATCTATCAGCACTTACAGCTGGCGTCATCTATTGGCAAACAGCGGGAACTTATATGCGCTCCTAATAGTATTTGTAATATTTAAAAATGTTCTACAATTTTTAAGAGAAGTTTCAGGTACATATAATGTAAATCTCATTTATAACATTCGCGAGATATGAATGCATAAAATGGATGGAAACTTTTCGCGGCGGCCAGTGCTGCATTATAGCCAAAAGTGTATGCACACTTACAGCCTGTGACGAATACGGTATGCACTATATAATTGGCACTGGTTCAGTGAGTTCATTGCAATTAAGTAAAATTCAAGGAATTCACTATTACTTTCTGTTGAGTACAAGAAGCCACACTCATCGCTTAAGGGATGCAATTGCCATTTACAAAAGGTTAAAGTATATGTTATTATTATTATTATTATATTAAAGTATGTCCAAGTAAAAAGTACAAAGTTTTAAATTTGAACAAAGTACAATATTGACAATAATGTTACATCAATATGTAGTAATAATATAAATTACATATTTGTGCTATACTATATGAATCTACATAAATTGCAAGCAAACCTTGATTAATTAATAACAAATGAAATGTCAAGTGAAGTGTATCAATATAACAAGTTTCAAGTGAATTTAATTAATTAATCACAAAACTTGATAACAATTTTGCTTTATGATAGTAATTGAAAGTGTAACTATTGCTAATGAGCTCCAAAAATGTAACAGAATTGATAGTCGTTTTATTATGATGAAACCCACAATCACTTTTACTCCTTGTTCCAGAAACGCCATTGCAAAAAAAAAAAAAAACAGCATTACAAACATGGTTTTTTAACTTGTACAACATTAGGGGAGCAAAGTGGCAAAAGGCAGAGTAGTGAAAATACTAAAGAGAATAGTAATCACATGCCAGTCATGTTTAATAACTTGAAATTTAATTGAAGCGTAGATGAAAGTGCTCAGTACTTAATAACGCACATAATTATAAATGTATTTAGCAATGATAATCAATTTCTTCCACTACGACATAAAAAAAAAATTCAAAAGAAAAGATTTATTTATTTTTTTTTTTTTTTTTTTTGTGCAGAATCCAAAGAAAAGCAAATTTATTCTAAAGCAAGATTTTTTTTTAATGCATTCGAGATAAGACCATACCATAGACAATGTTTAATATCAACTTATACTTGCAATTTATATGGCACATAACAGGAAACAGATATCAATATTACAATTACACAATTTTTCATTAACAATATTGTAAGTAGTTTACCGTGTGCGAAACCTACTACACAATTTTCAGTAAATACTATAAATGAACTTTTACGTAGGCTTCATTTGTGCGCGGATACCATAATTAACAAACTCTCTCATAAATGACAAACACTTCCTGTACAAACTGATAATCTGCAAGAGTTTCGCGTGATTTCAAACAAAATTTTTCTTTTGTAAAACTACATGATTATAATATTTCAGATACACATTCAAATACAAGAGTTGCACATATTAGGCCACTTGGGTTGCATTCCTAAAAATGTAAAACATGAAAATCGGCCACGTACGCGGTTTGTCGTTTCTCGAATAGCCTTTTTACAAATGGTTTATTAATTGGTCAGCATGTTTCCAAAAATCTTTTTGTTTTACATATGTTATTACTGTCGCACGCACTACACCTATATAATCACTTTGTCGTTCCGCTTGTAACGATTAAAAAGCTCTTCTAAAGCCCCAAGTATATAAACTGATAGGGCAGTCCAAAATTTGCCTACCTAACAAAGAACACGCACAAAAGTTGGGAATTTTTTTTTTATTTTTCAACATAATCTCTCTTTATCTCAATACTATTCTTCCAGCGAAATTAAATAGCTTTCATACCTTGTTTGTAGTAACAACTATCAAATTGCTTAAAATAGTCATTAACCGAAGGCTCCATCTCTTTATTGTTGGCAAATCTTTTGCCACCAAGCCATTCCTTCATGTTTAGAAATAGAAAATAGTGGAAAGCACCTAAATCTGGCGAATTAGATGAGCGAGGAAGCACTTCGAACTTTAATTCATAAATTTTTGTTATCGCAATAGTGGATGTGTGCATTGTCTTGATGAAACAACTGTTTCTTTTTCACCAAATGCGGCCTTTATACCATAATTTCATTACCTAAATGCTGCAATAAATTAGCATAATATTCGCCGTTGATGGTTTTTTCCGTTCTGAAGATGATCAATAAAAATAAGCCCAAGTGCATCCCAAAAAATAAACGTCATGACTTTGGCTGCAAATGGAACCGTTTTCGCCTTCGTGGGACACTATGCTTCCATTCCAGTCCACTGCTTTGACTATTCCTATGTCTCAGGTGTGAAGTGGTGGACTCATGTCTCATCCATGGTTATAAATCGTTGCAAAAATTCAACCGGCTTGCCGTGAAACATCGCCAAAAACTCCACTGAAACATCTTCAGCACGCTGTTTTTGTTCTATTGAAAGCAAACGCGGCACCCATCTTGCGCACAACATTCTCATCTTCAAATCTTCGCTCAATATACGAAGTTTAGCACTTTTTAAAATGCCTATAATTTCAGCTAGCTCATTTATCTTCAGCCGACGATAATCCAATACCATTTTGTGGATTTTCGTAACCGTGTCTGGTACGGACATCTCTGTTGGTCGACTACTACGGTTTTCATCTTGGCAGCACGTGCGGCCTCGTTTAAACTCTGCTACCCAATATTTTACAGTCGTAAATGAAGGAGCAGACTTCCCCAGAGTAGAATCTAGCTCAGCTTTAATATTGGTTGGACTGAGACAAATTGAAGTATTTAATTACATAACGGTGACCAATTTGTTCATGTTTGAAAATTCACTGAGATCGTTTATTTTCATGGCTTAAATAAAGATACTAAACAACCTGGTGTCTTGAAACTTAAAACATATGTTTTATAAGGTTTTCACTTTTCGCCAATATTATTTCTATTCAAACTACTGGCATCATTTACACGTCAGGTCGTTTGTCGACTTAAAGATGTCCATGCATCCATATGTGCCTCTGCGAGTCTGTTGAAGGCGTGATATTAATCGCAATATCTGAGCTACAGAGCTGAAATTTGTCGCAAACGTGTTTCATACTTGTAGGCAGGAAGTGTTCAGAACTCGACAAAATCAACCACGAAGGAAAAACTTATCTATACAAAAACGGATACTTCAATTGTTTCTTGAAAAATTGCTAACTCTTTCAATATGTTAGTAAACAAAATGTGTTTACATCTATAACTAGGAAAGATCTTGCTTTAGAAAGCTTTATTATGTGAAATTATCAGCCGAGGGAAGTAACATAAATTGTGTGTAAACTTTTTACAGTTTATTTACAACATCCGTAATATCATTCAAAATTTCAGTGTTTAAAAACAAACTGTTTCAAAAAGAAAACTGCATAATTTATTTTACACATTTTTGACTATGAAACGTATTATAAAACCACAACCAATGAATAAAACTACATGCAATGACTTGAGTGAAATACTGCAAAAAGTGAATCTATTAACAACGTTGGCAAAGACAACACATTTGTTATTCACCGCTCCACTGACGACGAAGGAAAATCATCACATCTACATAAAAAACTTCCGCGAATTCTTAAACCTCCGCACTATTCTGCTGATCAATTTAATTACCACATTAATGACATTTGTCATTGGAATCAATGCGTTTTATGCGAGTTACAAAACTTTGTCGCCAACATTATTGCTGTCACAGTCACCTATGCTGACAAACTCAAATATCCAAACGTTTTTTCGTTGTTGACCAACAGCCGACAACCATAACCAGAAGAAAGCGTTAATACAACGTTGTGGAGTTATCGCCATCATTACTCCGGTAATAGCTGTTGATGCCAGTGTTGCCGCTTGCATTGATGTAACGTGCTTTACAGCTGCTGTTGTTGGTGTTCCTTTTTGTGCTACTGCTGTTGCTGTTGATTATGTCGAAACTTTAGCACCATCTCATTATTTAGAAACACCCAGTTTACGTGCTGTTTTAGTGCGTTTTGTGTTGATTATTATTCATTTTACCTCTTTCAACATTGTCGTTATACAACGTAATCGCTTTAGACGACAACAACGGCAACAACAACAACGACAACGAACGCGAATATCAGAACAATACGCTCTTGTAAAACAAAGACAACAAAAAGTGAAACAACAACAAGTTGAAGAGCCATTAAAATTATTATTACATTTATTGTTGTATGGCTTAAAGAACATTTTCATCGTCCTTATTGCTGCTGCGATTGTTCGTGCTGTTGCTGTTACTTCCACAACCACTGACGCTGCCGCTGCTGTTGCCGCCACCTTAACTGCTGCTGTTGCAGGTGTTATAGTTATGGTGGATCCATTAAAAATCTTTTGGGTTTTAACAAATAGTACCTATTTGGGTAAGTACAAAGTTTTTCCATGTTCTTGTTTTGTTTTTGCCTGCAGTAACATCCATGATCATTATCTCCGATTCTGTATTTTTTTTCCTTTCCGTCATCATGATTATCATCGTTTGAGCATATGAAATAATAATCATAAAAAGTATTCTTCTGCGATAATAAACGCTAAAGTGAAAGTAAAAGAAAAGTTTCGCTTGCAGTGGCAAAGTTTCCTATGGAAAGAAATACTCGTATGACTGAGCAAAGCAAAGTCTATAAACAATTTCGAAAATTGTTATTTTATTGCAAATTAAATCTTTTTTTTATGATTACAAAGTGCTGTTGTGTCATACGAGTATTTGCGTGTAATGATGTTATTAAAGTACTTTATAATATCAGTTTTCCCATTGTGAGAAAGCAATGTAAAAGGGATATAAATGTAATTATGGAATATTTTAACTGCACTCAACATTTGGCAAGCATTAGCGTTATAGCATCAAAAAAAAAAAAAAAAGAAACAAAACAAAAAAAAACTGTATGGTGAATCCTTCTCCGCTAACCAACGGCTACAGCAAGCACTTTGAGCACAGCGCTCCTCCTTGATTTGAGATCATAATCGAATATACCGAAATTTAACATTTTGTGCTTAAACTGAAAATAATTCACAAAAACTCTAATGTAAATGTATCGAGATTTGTATAACAAACTAAACAATCGTTTAGAAAACGTTTTCAAAATTAAACCCTTTTTTTAATTTTTTTTTTGAAATTTTCACTAAAATAACACTTCCCAACAAGGTTTTAGACTGGAGCAACTAAATATCTTTTCTATGTGGGCTGAATTTGAGTGTGTAATTGGTTTTTCTCTATCACGACAGCTTTTCAAGATACAAAAAAAAAATGTTTTTACTCATTTTTTTGTACATAAAAAATCATTATCATTAGTTAATCAATGAATTTTTGAAAGTGAATGGCGTTATTTGAACGTCGTTTGTATTTTGTTCAGTTACACGTATTAGATTCCAGCGATAGTATCTCAGCAGGCTTTCGTCCCAAAATTCTTGCTATTTTCTTTCAATTTTCATTAAATCTTAGTGAGCACGCTTCCCTTGTTCGTCGCTCACCGCACCCAGGTTTTGTGGAAAAAAAATCTAAGTATGAATGAAGAAAATGCGTTTTATGTGACATTCGTGCACCTAATTCATGATAATTTTTCAATAATTCAGCAACAATTTGTCTGTATTTTTCAATCTTATTGTTTCTAAGAAAACTATTCAGGATGCTCTTGAAAGATTTTCAGCCTGGATATTCTTTCTTCAATAAATACGGTGAAAAAGTGTCATCACTCAATAGCTTCCTGTTCTGAGGGCTAACAAATATGCCTTCTTTGATTTTAGCATATGAAATTTAAAGAAAAACCACTAACAAATATTTGAATGCTGCACCATCTTTGTCCAGAGCCTTTAAAAAGACCCAATTTTATGTGCAGCGGCAGAAGAAGAACGTCATTTCGATCAATTAATGGTTTATTTAAAATGCTTTGTTTTCCTGGTGAATACTCAGTTCTTGTTTGGCCACTCTGCTCTAACGTAATAATGACAGGTAGCGCGACTATCCCATAGACAAAGGAAACAACCATATTTTGTGAAACCTCCTTACACACCAGTCAACAAACCAATGGCCTGCAACAGATTAATTTACAGTTATTTACGATGTTCTATACTATATATACAAAGAAATTTAATTTGCACACCTTAAGGCCACCACAGATCTTCCATTTATTATCATTGTATTTTAGTAATGCCAAATTTCAGTCATTGATTCGTAATTTTCCTTTGTATTAAAGGTATGAGCAATTGGTATGGATGGTTTATCATTCCCATTATGCAAAGGAAGAGTCTTTAAACTGTAGTTAGAGCCATCAATAAATAATCTCCATTCAGTTTTATCATATGGCTGGTTCATTTTGAAATAAACCATCAACATCAGTACAGTATACGAGTAGAATAGAGTGTTTTTTTCAAAATTGTAGCCAATTCCAAGCTTCTGTCTCTATAGATTGTTGCTATTGTCCCAACTGCAAAATGTTTCCACTGCTGCATGCGTGAAGCTAGTAATTCTGCGTTTTGCTTCATTAAATGTAAATCCCGAATTAAATCATTCGGCTCAGCTTGAGTCACTAAATGGCGTTCATCGTCAGCCTGATACAAGTTACCACTGCTGATGAAAGATGTTGCGGACTCACAACTCGTAGCACTGGGAGTGACTGTTAATGGATCATTTGGTGGACGTTGAACTGGTTTGGAAATCGACGGGTTATTTGCGTAAGTAATATTTCTTCGATTTTTCAGAAATTACCATCGGTTTGGTGGTTACTTGACTCTCTCCAAAGTACTGGAAATGAAAAATTGAAATAGATCCTCTTGACATTTGACCACTTGTATAAAACAGTTCTGAAATTATTGCAAAACATTGTCGGTCTCCACGGTTTGCTCAAGTTACTCGCAGCAAAACCAAAATAATGTAAATATGCATATTTTATTGATTCTTTTTTTCCAACCAAATATTCATCACACACAAAAAAAATAACTTCCATCAGTAGCAAACGATCGCCCTGAAATGCTTAAATGCTACTATCATGAAGATTTAAAATGAATGTGGGCTTCTGTCAAAGACGTGTTAGCCCAATTTTTATGCCAGATTCAAATTCAGCGCACCCAGACTATTTAGAAACATGCTTCGTTTCTGCAGTCAATTTTTTTTCCAAATTTGTATACCAGTCAAATTAATCCCAAACATAATTTGTCGCCAGCGTTATGAGACTCCAATTTGACTAACCAAATTATGGTGTTTTTAGACTATAAACATTTCCTTTTTCTTCACGGAAACACTTCTCTGAATTCAGAAGTTCAGAACTTAAATTGAAGCAGTGAATTTAACTATGTCTTGTCATAGGACACTATTCTTTCATACTAACATTCCAACAAAGCTTCAACAAGACTAAATCAACAAGAAATTATTTGTTTTTTTACTGCTGAAGAAATACTTAAGAAGTAATGAACCTGTGGTTTGCAGTAAACTGAATCCAGCCAAAAAGAAAATATATAAAAATTCAAAAATTATTGACTTTATTTTGATATCTGTGGAAAGTCTTTGGAATAAGTAAGAGAAGGTTTACACGAGTTATATGTAATGGAAGAATATTTTCACAAAATGAACTATTTATATTTATAGTGTATGTTATTGTTTAATACAACTGTTTATTTTAGAATTAAATATTTGTTGAAGCACATAATATTATAATCTTTTTTGTAAGAAGTTACAGCAAAATTGGGAAAAGTTGCATAGCAAAATTTAGAAAAAAAAAAATCAGTTCACTGTAAGCTACATCAATGGTATCAATAAAATCCACATAAATCGATACTTTACTCAGAATTCGACATTTACGGTTTGTGAAAATATGTACAACATCGTTTTTGAATTTATTGCCCATCTTCTATATAACATAATTGTAGTTCTTTACACGGCTCTAGATCGATTTTGTATTAGCAATTTTTTATAGTTGACCAGCCATCTGGAGGTATAACTATTTCGGTATTCTCCAAAATATCATCGACAGCGCTCTTGGCTATTTGTGCTTTCTCGAGCATCATTACAATTTTTGGAATTTATAACTTCACAAAATAATTGAGAAGTTTTGCCTACTGGTGCAAAAATATTCTCAACGAAGAGCACAAGTTAACTATAACTTAAGTCAATTATAACCCTTAAGATTGCGATAATGATTTGAAAAGCACAGCTGAGGGTGCTAAAGATGTTATTTTGGCGAAGGCCGAAATAGCTATTTGTTCAGCCAGCTTTGTGAATGTAATCGACTTCGCAAAGTTTTGTAAATATAATGTATTATCAGTAATAAATAATTGCTAAAAACAGAAAAGATACTGAACCGAATAAAGAACCGACTATATAGATTATAGTCCCAAAAGGACCTCGATGTTGAAGTAATGTCTGCTGAGCACCAATTATTGATCGTTTAAAAGTATCCCAAGCATGACAATAAATCTGTCGGCTTCCTTGACATTAGCTTGAATATGACGAGTCGAATTGATAATTAAATTATTAAGCTCGATATCTGGTACTTATTGAATGTTTATTAATTTTCAATATTTCCCCTCTCATCGAGGATCATCATCTGCAGGGTAATGGAAAAGCAAACATTACAAAAGATTGCGACTTGCAATCAAATTTTACATTGCATATAAGCAACATGAAAATATAGATAGCACATGCAAAAAAAAATTCTGCAAGCTTTTTTTTGGTTTACGCCTATTTTAATCGTAGTATTTTATCGTAGTCTGAATCCAACTAATCATCGTTTGTTTAATTCTTGTATACTACTGAATTCAACTAATCATCGTTTGGCCCCTGTTTTCTTAATATGAAGGGTTTTGTTCATAAGAATGAATAGCATTTCTAATGCCAGCTTTTCAACGTCATGTTTTTCACATTGTAATGCTTTCGTATTACCCATATCCAGTTGTTGTTTCCCACAGTGGCACAGTGGGCGATTAACGCTATATTTTGTTTAAGGTTTATACAATGTGAGTTGTGTGATTAGTTTATTTTTTGTTATTCCGAATTATATTTTATTATACCCTGTATAATTACAGATGCCATTACAGATTATTGACCGCATGTTGACTGTGTTTGATATTAAATTTCTGGGTAGTTTTTGTAGTATATTTTTATTTTTAGGTTATTGAATTATTTCATATTTCTTATGGTCATTTCAGCCAAATTTTTCAATTAATCTGAATATCCTGGGACATAGTTTGCAGATTTGAATAAATCCATAATTTATAATTTCAGCTATCTTCTAATAGTTTGTTTAATAGATTTCTTTGGGAATCCATTGCATTGTAAAATATTTTCAATATTTTTACGTTTTAAAATGGAATTTAACACAGCTTACATTAAACACTCTTTTTGTACAATTAATTTAACAATAACCTCTTCATCTAAGTCCACAAGTATATCAGGAAATATCGAAACTTTGTCAAAAGACACCATCATCTTGCTATTTTCTATCACAGTGTCTTAAAGTATCTGCCTGTATTCTCTCCCAATCTTTGCAATGTTCGAAGCATTTTCAGTAAATTTTTCAAAATCTTTGTAATAACGATGAACATAGTCTTAAAAGAATAGCTTTCATTTTGAGTGTAACTATAGTCTATTCATACACAAATCCAAAATAACTGACAACCATTTTTTTTTTTTTTTCAAAGTCAAAGCCTTTTGCCGGCTTTCTCCAACTTGCCATATATGAACAATAGATTTGGATGAGTTTTAATAAATAATGAAAACATTTTTTAAAATTTGCCTGTTTAGAACAATCTAAAATTTAATAGGAAAATAACTACTCCGGAATTAATACCGCCTTAAAAAATAAATAAGGCGTTTCTAATCAATATTTTTGAGAATAATGTCCACAACTAAAAATATTGATCCTTACCATAGTCAGCAATTTGAAGATGCCTATAATTTCATAACTTAATGCTGCCGATAGTATTTCAGAATTCACCTCTAATATTTTTTAACACTCATTAAATCATATAATAATCTATCTATCTATAGATATTTATATATATTATATATCTATATATATAAAAATCAATTGCTGTGAGTTAGTCTCGCTAAAGCTCGAGAACGGTTGGACCGATTTGGCTCATTTTGGTCTTAAATTATTGGTATAGTATTCCGGAAGGTTTAAAAGGTTTTATTTGAAGTGATAGATGGCGTTGGAGATGAGATTTTTGCAATTAATTTTTTTACCACATTAACATTTTGAAGGCAAAACAACGTTTGCCGGGTCAGCTAGTACTTTTAATAAAATACTGTAAATAAGAGTTTTTTAGCCGGTTAAGGATGTTGTTGCTATATAACATATCAATGTACATTGGCTGATGAATATGGCTATATTAAAAAAAAAAACTTACAGAAATTTTTCCCAATTCATAGAAATTGTATTTTCTCTATTCATTTCAAAAGTAATACATTTTTAAAAAAATACTTTCAATAGCTACTGAAAAATTGTTGAATTTAAATCTCATTTACATTCAACGGCGCACTTACGGTAACGTTATTCTTTATAGCTTTCAGGATTGAATCGAGAATTTACTCAACTATCATTTAAATGCATTATCTTAAATTATGTAAATCATGTTTGTTTTGTTTTTCTTGCTTGTAAATCAGCAAAAAAAAAAAAATCAGGTGCAGTGAGTTTATGGGAGGGCCAGCGATGTGTAGAGTTTCTTGAAATCAGCTTATTACAATTCGGCCTTAAGAAGCCTGGCTATGTACTAAGCTGCGCCATCTGGTCGAGATCACATTGCGTTGAAAAGAGTTCTCTTTCGGCATAGTTCTGAAAACAAAACTTTTTCAGTATCAGCAAGTAATATCATGCCAGCAAAAGAAACTAATCTGAATCCATTCCCGGCGATGTTGCTATGTATACCCCTTTTTGCAACAATTGGACTGTGGATATAACCCATTTCTATTTAGGCATTAAGGGCGACCAAAACTCCGTTGGAAAGACCAGGTTTTTAAAATCTTATCGAAGCTTGGTGTGACAAATTGGAGGAGAAGCGCAGAAGATCGAAGCGCCTGGAATAATTTTCTACGGGCGACGTTTAATAGATAAGGCTATCTATTCCAGTCGCCACATAAGAAGAAGATTTTGGTATTAGAGTATCCAGGAAATTTTTAATATCGCTGCCAGGGCAATGCTCGAATACTTCTTTTAGGCATTGTTGAAATTTTGGACTCGTCACCATTGTGTCTTGATGCGGATTGTGGCCACTGGCTTACAGACATAACCAGTGAGAAAATATAAATCCAAATCCGAACTCATGCCTTTCCATATGGTAATGAATGTTACAGTTTTCGTGTCGAGCTCATCATTGGAAAATACACCGCTTTTCCTGGATGGCGATGATATTAGTTTTATAATTGTCAAGGATATCTACAGATCGGGTAGGGATATTCTTATATGGATCACATTATAATATTCTCGAGACCGTCTACATTTGAGTATTTCAAATCGTTCTATTCTCTCCCAATTTCATGAACATTTCTGATGTTCCAAATGTTACGTTGTTTAGTGGATATCGTGAAGTTTGGAATATCAACGAGCTTTTTATTGAAAATTTACATCGTACAACATGAAGTTATTAACCATTCACCAATTTTCTTTTTCTGAATCTATAAAATATACATCATTTCATCATTTAAAGCCCTTCAAAGGGTATACATCAATTAACCGATAACTATTGGAAAAATGTTAAAGTATGGTTATGACGGCAGCATTGGAAAACCTCAACGTAATAATACATTTTAATTCTCGTAAACCCTCTGTCTGCAATACAACTTAAAACATGTTTTTCGCGTTTGCCGCTTTCGCTACGTGCTCAAGTGGACAACCTAAAAGCTTTCCTGTTTTAATTAATATTTTTTCTGTTTTATACAATATTTGCTTTTAATCTATAGGACTGTCGTAAAAACACAGCGATTATTATTCCATCAACACCAGTCAGTAAGCAACGCAGACAGCAACATCACCAGCAACTTGCTTTTGCTCTTCAGAGTCATCAACATCGTTATCGAATTTCCCAGAATGTAAAGGGAGGAGGGGTCAAAATGATGATGCTTGATATAAAAGTGCGTAGTAATTATCAATTAGTTGGCCTTTGGCGAGCGAAACGTTTCATATTTCTGGTGAATGTATTGAAATTACTGAAATTAATGTTGAAAAATGAAACTGAGAAAAAAACAGAATTAGCGTCAATGCAAATAAATTAAAAGTTTATTAAATAATCTTCTAAGATTACATAGGAATTGGACGCATCAGTGGTCATAAAAAACTAGATTTTGATGATATTTCACAGGTTCCACTTTACGGTCAATTAATATATTGATTTCAATTAGAAGATCAATTGTTCCCAGAAACCAAAAAGAGAAATTTAAATTAATTACAGAAGAAAAAACTGTTGTGGATTTTAAATGTAAACGTGTGAAGTGCGGAGAATTTTTTTTATTCATTTCCTTTTGAAACATGGATTGTGTGGTTTACAACACAGCTGCTACAAAGACCACCAAAAAGGAGTTAATGTGGTTTTTGTGGAATTCAATGTAATTTTGGGATGGTTGAGGCAAAACTTTAATGGTGTAAAAGACCATTGTTTGGTTGCTGTCATGACCAAGCAGTCATTGAAATATGAATATTTGCATTCACTTAATTATTTGTAAAACGTAGAAGCAGTCTTCTTGTATTCAGATGCCGGGCTACCGAACATCATAAGTATGGCCAACAGAGGACGAAATGTGTAATTCCTACAGAAACTGACTATTTTTCGAGCTGTGATGATGGTTTCGCTATGCTTCGAATTTAGTTAAATTATGAATCTGTTACGCTCATTGTCTCATTCCTTTTTTTAACTATTATATACAAACTTACAAGCACAATATGTTAATATTTGCCGTTAACAGTTTGTCTCCGAACATAAAATAATCCAACAAAATATTTATTCACCATTTTGCACCGTTTATTTACTCTTTTGATAGTTTAGATCAAATTGTGAAATTTACAAATTATGTTTTAGAAAAATGTGTGTTAAGTTTTAGAAATAAGTGTACTATCCTTTTGTGGTTTTTGATTTGAAACACAAATCTACATATTAGAATCAGTACAAAAAAGATTCAGTCAGGTGAACTGACCTTCAACATATTTATGCGGGGGAAAACTATATTTCGCTAAATCGGTCAATGCGGGTGGTACCCCACAAGATGTGGTAATGCAGTCCATTTTCATCCTGAGAGATAAGTTTATCAAAGCATAACATGTGCCTGAATTGATACCAGAAAATATTGAATGTTAACCAAAATTAGTGTAACTGTTTAGAAGACAGGATCATAAGAAAATACGGTTTAATTTGGGGTTTCCCCTACTGACAAATCTGCGTAGGTCCGACGACCCTAATTTAGCTCTGATACTAGCCTCCTTCCTAATACTGTCGCTTACTCCCAGGTTTTATAGTGCTGCGACGGGACAAACGTTAATAAACGCACCTTCAATATCCAGAAAGGCAACCAAAGTATACTCCTTGTTGGCGAGTGAACCTCCGATGAATCCGGCCAAGTCATGTAGGGCAGTCTCAGTCTCAGACTCACCATTGCAGTAAGGATATTGTCTATCCGATACCAGCTTCCAGTCTATGTTTGTCCTAAGGTAGCTATCAATGAGTCTTTCCAGTGTTTTGAGAATAAATATGGACAGGCTAGTTAGTAGACAAAAAACCTTTTGGTCCCGTATGAGAGGTTTTCCCGACTTTTGGAATGAAGACCACCTTGGTCTCCCTCCACATAGCAGGGATATATGTTAGGTCGATACAACCAATATAGAGCTCCTCAAGTCATGGAATCAACGTATCAGCCACCGCTTGTAGTTCAGCCGGTGAAATCATGTCCGGTCTGGGTGACTTGAATATTTCGAAGCTTTTAATTGCCCACGCTATTTTGGGTTTGGTTACGATTTCCCTGGCAACAGCCAACGGTTGATCTGAAGCAGTGTTTTCCGCAACAGTTCCATTTCGAGAATTACCAGGAAAATGAGTATCCAGGAGCAACTCCAGTGATTCTTCACTAAATGTTGTCCAATCACCCTACGGTTTTATGAGATAACCTACCGTACACAGTACTTTCCTTAGCCTTGTAGCTTTGGAAGTGTTTATAACTTTGTCGCAGAATTCACTCCAGGACTTCCTCCTAACCTTCCTTAGTGGACTCTTATATTCTTTAAATTTCCCCTTGTAGTTGTCCCAGTCCTGTGAAGCTTTTGTGATGAATAATTAAAAACAATTTTTGATGGAATTGAAAGAAATGCTCATTTTTCTGAAGATGAATTCGTTATTGTATGGGCAACTACTGTCTTTTGATTTATTTGCCTATTAGTATGAAATATTTGCAAGCATCATTTCCACCTACATGACTGCTGTGATTACACAGAAATACATTTTTTAGGACAATTTTGTATTTATGTATGATTTATGATGCTTCAAATGAACATTTCTGTAGGAAATATAAAAACGGAAATTAATAGAAATATGCCGATTTGTGTGATGATGTAAAAGCTAAATTTCAAAACGGAATAATTTGCTTGAATTTATTTTACCGTTAAACTGAGTGAGATGCATATCTTTTCACTGGTGTGAAGCCTGGCCATATGCTGAGCTGCAGGTCTCTGTCTTCCAATTGCTTTGATTATGATAAAAAAAATTGGTTGGATTAGGCGAACTTCATCAGGAACATTTAACTGTCATTGTTTTTATCACCATGAGCTGATTTCTTAAATGTACTCAGACTAAATTGCACAAAACCGCTTTGTTGGAGTACAGAGTGGCGCACGAATCGTGCAACAAACACAATGTCAATGTGCACCGTTATTTGAAGACGTTGAAGGAGTTTTTTTTACAAAGAACTGCGCCGAAGGTTTCAACAGAGTGGCGCACGAATCGTGCTACAAAAACACAATGTCAGTGGAAACCGTTATTTAAAGACGTTGAAGGATTTTTTTTATCCAGAACTGTGCCGAAGGCGTATCTGTTTCAACAGCATTTGGTTTCAGCAGGATAGATCAGTGCATTAAAACAGCAATTGAAGCGATCCCGACTTCAACCCTTCAATGTCACTATGAATTATTTTCTGATCAGGTGTCGCATATGCGTGATTGAGGAAAGAGGTCATTTACAGTCTATTATGTTCAAAAACAATTATTTATATAATAAAAAACTCAATTTTCTTGACAATAAAAAAATGAAGTGCATTGACTAAAATAAAGTTATTTTCATTTCTTATTGTATTGCAACTGGTGCGCTACCCTGTATTTTATAAAGTTATTTCAAGAGATATAGTCCTCATTATATACCAAAAAACAAAAACAAATTCTCTCTGCATCTCTTATAGGGGATGTAGGAGAACTTGTCGATATTCAGTGACTATGCTGCCTTCCATGGACTGACTAGGTTAGTGTGATGCTTCTACTAGATCTGGTGATTACTTACAATGGGTGCCAGCACAACACTATCTGTCTCTCCAAGGAAGGTATATGCACTCCTGCGCATAATACTGTTACCACAATCAGTCAAAATGACTACAATTTTCCTTCAAAAATTCTATAATTTTACTAAGTATATGGCCAACATCGCAATCGTATTGAACTCAAGTATTTCTTATCCAGGTGGAAGGTGGATATTTTCGCAAACAGCAATTCATTAACAAGGACCCGTTCCATTTGCGATGGAATTTCGATTTAAATAATTTTGGAAGAACTAATCTAACGCTTCTTGTCGCATAACGCTTCAAACAGTGAGTTACAACCACTATATAGGAAACCTTCGATTTGGAGTCATCCTATCATTACAGTGGAATAGATATGAGATTCGTTAGTTTCTAGAATATAATGATAGTATGTTTTCATAAATACGTATACGCTTAATATCTGAAGGATGTTGACATATATAATACAACTATATGTCAAACCATAATTTTCATAATTATTTGGAATATCTTAAATGTTCGAATAATTTTTGTGCTTGTTTGCCAAATTCTCTGCTTCGCAGCTTACCAAAATCAGCAATTTCATAATGCCAATTTACCAAATCGAAATGAAAAATACCCATTTCACTCTAGTGATTCGTATACATTCGTATCAAAAAGAAACAGAAGTACCAAAACTATTATAACTCATACGCAAACCGAATCCAAACATTTTTATTTTGTTTGGCAAAAATGGTTGATGTGGCGGCTTTCATGTTATGCATATAAACCATAAATATGGATTGCAAATGGAATATATTGTTTTGTTTCCCATACATATGCAGACATACGTACGGACTTTTAAATAACACAAAAATCGTTATCATATTTTCTCTTCTTTTCGTATCGAACAACTAATAACATTTTAGAAAATAGGTCAATTGCTACGTACGTAAGCATGTGAATAAATTAAGAAAAATTGTATAGTATGAATACAATAAGTGTCAGTGCATGAGTTTACAACTAAAGCCAAAATTAAATATCGGGTTTTTCGGAAAGTTCGTTCGGTTTTTAAAAGGAATTTATTCAGAAATTTATATACAAGAAAACAATTATTTTAATCTATTATAATCTCCCCTTTTTTAATAACTTCTTCCCAACTTTTTAATTCCTCTCATAAGACTTGCGTGGTTTTCAAGAAAAAAGCTCTTAATTCAATTTTTCACTTCCTCGTCGTTGTGGAAATTCTGATTCTTCAAATGATTGCTCAGACTGAAAAATAGGCGATAGTCAGACGAGGCGAGGTCTAGAAGGGAGTACGATGGGTGGAATAAAACCTTCCACCCAAGTTCTGACAGTTTCTGACAGGTTCTCAAGGCAGTCTGAGGGCGGGCTTTGTTATTACGGTAGATGACGTCTCCTCGATTGATGAGCCTCGACCGTTTGTCTTCCAATGCCACCTTCAATTTATCTAATTATGCGATATAGTAGTCCGCATTAATCGTTTGATTTGTTGGGAGAAGCTAAAAAAAGACCACTCTTCTAACATCTCACCAAAGCGACAACATTACCTTTCTGGGGTCAAGATCCGCTTTAAAGGTAGATTGAAGGGCTTCATTTGATGTCCCCCTTGATCTTTTCTGCGTTGCAATATTGTATACTATTCATTTTTCAGCGCTTGTGGTTAGGTTTTGCAAAAATGGTGTCTTGTTATTTCTTATCCTTAGGTTATGGCAGACGTCAACGCGGTTCATGCGGTTGGCCTCGCTGAGAGAGTGAGGTACCCACACATTGGGGTTGCTAACAAATCCAAGATCTTTTATGACCGCGTGAATGGTTCAGACTGATTTTTGATTATTTCAGCTATTTCCCTAACTGTTGCACGGGAATTAACAATAATTAAATATCTCAACTCCTTGGAAACAATTTCTTTTGGTCGTCCTCATCTGGGGGCGTCCGTTACGGAGAAGTCGTAAGTAGAAAAGCTTTTAAAGCATTTCCGGCAAGTTCTTTCATTTCGTTAGTTTTCTTCATAAACAAACTTTATTTTTCGGCTGGCTTTAGCAGCCGTTTTTCCTCTTCGGAAATAGTATGCTAATATGCGTAAATTGCCCTATTTCGCTCATTTTTTTCCACATTTTAAAACTTTTTTTTTCACTCTACTCCACTCACTACTAGAAGGAGAACACAAGTAAACAACAGTAAATAGTTTAGAGAAGGGATGGGAGAAGGTTATGATAGTGTTTGAAGGAACTGTACGTCATGAGAAGTGACGTATGGTGAACTAACGAATTAACCGAACGAACTTTCCGAACAACCCGATAATATCTGGGAACACCATGACGTATGAGCGATGCCAAAACAATTTGAAATAGTCGTCATACGCACTAAGAACATTTGCTGACAAATAGATTCGTTTAGACATAGGTAACAAATTAATATACCGATAACCGAATATACACAAAAATGTCGAGGTATCAACGATTATTAAATTTGGTTAAAGTTTGCTTAATCTATATGTGTTTATGCATCCTTCTACGATTTATCTGTTTCTAGTCTTTGTCAAGGGGGTAACCGAATCAGTGTTGCTAATTTAGCATTCTAAATCTAAAGTTTTTTCAATTTGGCAGCAATTTTATTTAACCTTAAGCTTTGTTTCTGGATTTTTCCATACGATTTTTATATTTATTTATTTATTTAATTTTTTTTTTTTTTGCTTTTTTCGCTAAATATGTTACTGAAATTTATTTCAGTATAAAAAAGCTCTAAAATATTTAATTCTACAAAATGTTAGTACCATATCATTGAACTTAAAGGAAAACGATGTGACGACGAAAATGGCTGTGGGCTGTTTGAAGCTTAGATTCAGATCTCCAGTTATCGAGCCGAATCAGTGTTGTGCTAATTTAGCTTTTTCCTCGCCAGATCTATAATTTTTTTATTCTACTTTGCAGATAAAAGATTGAATTTAGCTTTGAGCTTTTTTTCTGGCTTTTTCCGTAAATTTTGTATATCTTTTGTGTTTTTTTCGCTAAAAACGATGTTGAAATTTACTTCCGTATAAGAAAGTCTAAAATAATTCCGCCAAAATCAACTTAAAAATATCGGTGTTCGTAGGCACCTCGATTGGCAATGAGTAGGTATTAGATAATCTCAGATTTAAAACGCCCGTTATTGAACCATTCTCCTCGAAGATAGATGAAAACTCTTTTTATTTTGCGCTGAACTAAAAAAGTACGTACACATTTTCAAACAGCTTAAACATTTCTGAGCATCTGGTATTGAAAATTCTGAGAATAATTATTCGAAGCAACTTTTGCAATTCATCGTAAGGTCCTCTTCTCTGCCTAGAAACGAAACTTCACAAGTTTTCAACTCTGATCCATAATAACAAACGAAGTGGCATAAAACTGTATTTTAGTTGCAGTTTGCCGAATCAAAATATCTCTTTCATTGCATATTGATAGAGGAAGCAAATCCATATAAGTTTATAGTTTCACTTCTATTAAGAAACGAATGACTGTGCAAAGTGAATGACTGTTTCTTATACAAATTAGAAACAAATCTTTAACATGTTTTAATATAATTTTGCAATATCAGAATCGAAAAGGAATTTACATGAAAATTCCTGCTTTAAATACGTCTAATATTAAATTTTCAAAAAATAAAAAACTCCAAAATTACTTAGTCATCAATGTGGTAAAATGTCGACATCAGACTTGTTTCAGTAATCAAATATCATATATAGCAATGGTTCCTATCTAAAAAGTCACTCACTGTTTATGAATGCCTCTTAAGTTTAAGGTCACTTCGCTCTTAGTTTACTGTCATTTCCATACTGATAATCCCATGATAACATTTATAATCCAAGATAGAGAATGTCATGTGGGATTTTGTGAAAAGTCTTTTATCTAAATGCATTTGTTGTGGTCAAATAAACTGTGCTGGTTTAAGTGTGGGAAACCTTTATAGCTCTCCTATTACAACCCTAAGCAGGAGATATCATTTGAAGGATATACATGTTTATGTTTCCCTTTTCTTCACTTGACACTTGTAAACCCTAACACAAAGAATCACACCAATATAACGAAAAGGCCAGGAATCACATTGCTCTTCTTACCCCTGTACTATTCAATGGATTTAGTTATTTCTTTTTTTTTTCCTTCGCCCAATATGATTTTGTATTTTATAAGCAATATTTATGTTAGTATATTATATCATAAAATTGCAAATTTATTTGTGTGATATGTTATGGATATTAAAATGGTTGGAAATGCTCAAAGAAAAATACACGTTTGAATTAAATTTTTACGTTACTAAAAGCTGGACTATAAATGTAAAATATTTGACGCCAACCCTCTTAGCATACCTGCTCACAGTTACAATAGTTGAATGCATTTCGAGCCTTAATTAGAGCTGAAGTACAATCAAATCCAAAAATGTTCTTGCATTGATAAATAATGTATGAAAGAGACTCTTCCCCAGTAAAGGTGTTGCAGAACAAATAAATGTATATTTTTTGCTTAAAATTAATGGTGTAGCAAAAACAAATTCTTTAGTTTTTCTTAACATTAAATGCTTTACTTAGGTCAAATGTGCAACACATTTTTCGAAAGCTTTTTGTAATTTTGAACGAATTTCCATTATGCCTCTGTCATGGACATTTTTGCTGCCTTTGTCTCAACACCTTTCTCTTGAGGCAAAGTTGTCATTGGCAAATTTATTCGCCAGGTCCAGACATGAATAAAGATCCTCCCTATCAATCTCTCTGAGCTTCCTTCAGATGATCCAGTTTTTGGCACTCATAAATTCAATTGGGAAAGCTCCAAAGAGTGACCGTAGAGGAGCAGATCAAAGTAGGTGATCCTCTGCTAATCCTAAAACACACATAGCAAAGTCTTTCTGACCGTTAATCCCGGCTTGGCTACCATGTGTGCCGGCTCATTCCTATTTGACCTCGACCATTTTGGCCTTTCGTTATCGTAAGTAACACACTTTTTATCATCAGTCACCATCCATTTCAGAAATATATCGGTTTTATTGCGATTCATATGAAAATTTGTAGATAGAAATTCGGTCCATAAGGGTTTTCCTCGCTAACTCGTGTGGCGCCCATACACTGAACTTTTGTTTGTAATGAATAACTTTCTTTAAGATATTCCAAATGGGGTTTTATGCAATGTTCAGCTCTTTGATAATCGAAACATCTCTTACTTAATGGACAGATTTCTATTGTTCTAATAATGTTTTCCACGTGATTTTCGACTTCAGAATTTTCAAAACGGGATCAATGAAACCAAAGTAGTGCGGGGTTGGCCAGTACAGCTTCAAGATCATAAACATTGTGCACATTTTCAGTCAGCTTTTATAAAAGAAATATACTGTAAATATGGTCCATTTGCTATTTGCTGATAGTCCTTTGCAAATGGAACTTAATCAAGCATTCACAAAACTGTCTGAGTAGTTTTATTAGTAGGAAATCCCCCCCACTGACTCACAGTGGGGGAAAAATGGAAACAAATCGGCTCTTTCTAAATAGGTGGTCCGATTGTAATGAACTTTCATATGACTATAGTAGATAGCAGGTCCAGTCGAGTTTATGTTAAAAATTTGAACCTTATACTTCTAAAGGGGACTGCGCCACAATGTCTCAAAGTAGAGAACCTCGGGAACAGGAAAATTTTAACATCCTAATATTTCATCCGCCTTAAAAAATACCTTGCAAATGTTTCTCTAGTTAAGATCTTCAAAAATTATTGATTTACGTATGTTCTTCTCCTCCCTAAATTTTAGGATTTATTCGATTTTTAAAATAACACTTTTCTCATTTTTTCACCGACCTTAGTTCACTCTTTTGCTAATAGCGGAAACAAATCCTTCCTAGCTTTTTTTTTTGTATTAATAATAAAATTGTAAGTACAGGGTGTCCGTTGGAAAGGTATGCTACATTATTTGTTCATAATTTTTGATTAAATGAAAGAGAATGGATCTTATATCGATAAATGTTTTTACGAGAACCAGGTAAAAACAAAACCTACATCCATAGATTGAAAAGAAGAAAAGCTGGTTTTTATGGCCTGATGTGTCGTAAATAATTCCGCAAATACAGCAAAAATAAATAAATAAAAAAAATCCAATTTTGGGAAATTTTTAAAAGGTTTTTAGGAATTATTGTCCCTACATTTTTTTAATTATAAAAAAAAAAAAATCTTGTTAAGAATAGAGTAATGTGTTTATATTTTCCTGAAAGTTAACTTCATAGCGGACAATATTTGAATTTTTACGAGAACCAGAACCTACCGAAAAGAACTTATTTTTAATAGAAATATCAATTTTCAGCCATGGATTCCCAAATTACATCACTGGAGTCGAAAAATTAAAACCTGGTTTATATGGCCCGATATAATGTAAATAATTCTGCAAAGCGAATTTTTTACCCGCCGTTTAATAGGGAAAATGCAGCAAAAAATAAATATGTAAATAAGAAGTCCCATTTTGGGAAATTTTTGAAAGACTTTTAGGAATTATTGTACCTAAATTTTTTTATTATAAAAAAAAAATTGTTAAGAATAGTGTAATGTGTTTATATTTTTCTGAAAGGTAACTTAATAGAAATATCAATTTTCAGCCATAGATTCCCTAAATGCACCACTGGTGTCAAAAAAAAAAAAAAAAAAAAAAAAAAAAAAAAAAACTTGGTTTTTATGGCCTGATGTGTTGTCAATAATTTTACAAAGTGATTTTTTTTTTAATTATGGGATTTCTTGCAATAAATCTATACTTTTCGGTTTAGCACTCCGTCCATAAATTTCGCTATAAATCCAAAATTTCATTCAAAATATTTTTGATGAAAAATTTTATAACATTTTTTTTATCATTACATTTTTACAAAACCTGTGTTGAAACCATTTCTTCCACCTTTCTTTCAAAAGTTTTGCCACGAATTTTACAACTGTTAAAAATTCTATACATTTCAGAATTTCCAACACACTGATATGCAATATATCTACTTTATAAATTTCACGTGTAAAATTTTTGAATATAAATTCATCACCTCGCATTAAAATTGATATTTTCTGCTATAAAGAGGTAGCACATACCTATTATTTGAGTGAAACTTAGCTCAATAAAATTTTGTTTTTCAATAAGACCTATTTTTATTTGTATTTTTAAATTTGTAAACAGTTAGTTTAATTTAGTGAAATAATCTGATTCACAGGACTCGATATCGAAGGGGCATATCAAATCATTACTATTTTCAAATATCAAATTTCTGTATTCAAATCCAACGTTTCCTCGTAGATGATAAAACAGGATCTGATGATAATATTGAGACTGTCTGGAACACTTTCTTGAGCTAAACTGCTGAGACTTCAACTCAATTTCTCGATTCTTGGGGTTCTTCTGTAAGTTTCCCTAATAGAAAAATATTACTTAAAAAAACTTGTTTTCAGAAATATAATTAAAAAACGTATTACGAAGTTTCTTCATTTTTTTTTTTGCTTTAAATAGCATTAACATTGATTAACAAATGTTCGTGTTTTCTTTTTTATATGTTTGACAAACTTTTTGCTTTGAGTCTCTTAATATTTTCACCCCCGCCTGACTTGTTTCTATATTGAAACAATATATTGTTTTTGCCTGGCAAAGTATTATTTGTTTTTCGAGCCGTTTCTGAATATACATTTATTTGTCCCCCAGCAAATCATGTAAAATGTATGCTGATACATATACTAATAACATAAAATATCAACTTAATAACTTACAAACTAGAAGAATTGTCGATGGGAAGGGTCAGTCTGTGAAAACAAGTGAATTGTGGTTACAATGTATCATGTTTTGATTACAATTTGCGATCTATAGCAAATCCTGAAGAACTTTTGTAATCAAAATTGTTCCTTGAACTGTACTGTATTGAAGTGCATAGTTTTATAAATAAATAAGTTTTGTTTTTAAATTTACCTCCGATCCGTTGGGGTGTCACGATACGGGATTGGCTACTCAATCTTACACACGGCGGCGATACGGGCCTAGCTACTCAATCCTACTCAGGGTGGCGTGTGAATAAATTTGCTCCGTGATTAGTTTCAGGATTTGCGGTTAACCGGAGCTTCAGATACCACTTTTGGTTGGGTTTCCCGTCCATTACTGTTATTATTATAATGGAGACATATTAGAAAAGTAGAAAAAGGGTCACTCAAAATATTGAAATATTCACATACTGATGACGCGAACGTTATAAGTGCATATTGGGATTTACTACCGAGAAGGTTTTTCTAGCCGTTGAGTAAATATCTCCGACAAATATAAGACTATCATTATGGAGAGATGATGATGCATTTGGAATACAGATATCATGAATCCATTAGCAGAATCTCAGTAGAAAAGCTTTTGAGGCTCTACTAAATCTCGGTGCAATGGAAGAAATCAGAGAACAAAAGACTTCACTTGCAATTCTTTCTGGTGAATGGCTTGTCAATGTAAGTGGATTGTGTTAAGCTACTGTCTAAGTGACTGAATAGAAAATGTCTTTAAGTTGTTTCTGACCACTCGAAGAGGAGAAAAACCAAATATATTTTTCGCAGTTTTTTGCGGATTCAGTGATGTTATTTTTTTTATTTATTTATTTACTATCATCACAGCAGATAAAAATATTTATATACAAAAGTTTGAGATTTTACGTAATGTATTGCAGCAAATATCAACTAGCAATAGCAAAAAACCTTTTAACAGTTAGAGAAATTTTAATAGAATATATTTATAGAACTTCCGAGAAGTTGAAAAATATAATTAATTGTATAAATTTCTTATTTCTGCAAAGTGTGAAGATCTGCAATTATCTTCAAATCCTTGTGTTAATTCTTGGAATACGATGATGAGCATTTTGTGATTGTAGTTATCATGTAAATTATTAGTGGGGTATCTCCGATGTAGATTATGTATTATCTTCAGGTTTTTATTTTGAATAGTTTGTAGTTTTTTGAGGTTGTCTTTGCCTTGGATATCAAATTTGACATCCATACGTCATTATCGGCCTTACATACATATTATAAATAAGCGTTTTATTTTTAAAGTTTAATTTAGATTTTTTATTTAGCAATGGAAATAATGCTCTTCCACATCCAATCGCCTTTGCACATATGTAATTGATATGTTTAATAAAGTTTAATTTTTTATCAAAATATATGCCTTTTTTATCAAAATATATGTACTTCACTGAATCTTGTAGGCTTATGGTAGTATTAAGAACTGTAAGCGGCCGTGTTGGGATTCTCTTTGGTGATTTGTTAAAAGGAAATATTATTGTTTGTGTTTTATTGTGGTTAGTTCTAATTTTCCAGTGCTCAAAGTACTTTTGAGCTGACAGCAATGTTTGTTCCATTCTTTTAATTATTGCATTGGACGCTTTTTCGCTAGTTATAATAGCGTTTTCTGCAATATTTGTATTCAAATAACTTCGAATGTATACTATTAAAATAAACACTTGAATATCACTTCATAAATTCAGTTGTATACAATAATGGATAATTGCAACCGGTATAACAAAAAAAAAGTGCTAAATTAATAAAAATCCGAAAATCCGAAAAATTTGTATCTCGAAAATGGACTTTGCAAACACAAGAACTGACAAGAGTCTTTTTCCAGATGCCAAAAAAAGTTTCTAAAATCAATAAATCTAACAAAATTACCACAGTAAGTTCTTAAGCAGGCTTACATCATAGTGAATATACAGGCTGACGCATAAGCAACGTTAAGATTTGATCAGTGAATACATTTTTTGGTTAAGTCTTTTTTTCGTCCTTTTGCAGAATTAAGTAAATAATACTTGAGAAATTTATGATGGAAAGGCTCAGCACAGAACAAAAAACCAAAGTTGTTCAATTTTACTTTGAAAGTCAGCATCTAATTATACAGATCATATCGAAATTTCTTTCATGTTCGAAATGCTCCTAGCGCTCCAACAATTTACCGATTGGTTCAGCGTTTTGGGCAACAAGGCGCTGCCTGTGATCTTCCGCGTGCTGGAAGACCTCGTGCAGTTCGAAATTAAGTTACCATTGCTCGAGTGCAAGCAAGTATTGAGGAAAACCCCGAAACTTCCACCAAGCGACGTTCTCAGCACCTAGAGAGGTCTGGGCGGTCTTCGCAAAGAATTTTACATATGTTTCCCACATAAGATGCGAGTTAACATCAAATGATGCACAAGAACGCATTCAATATAGTCGCCGCTAACGTTACTTATGTGTCACCCTTTATGAGTCTGGTACTGATAATCATTTATAAAATCACTAAAATAAAACAGTGATATAATCAAAATGCTACCAAAACCCAGATGAAGTATCAAATCAAATCGTTCAAACATCTAAATTTTCAGTCATATCATATTATTTGATTTTTTTAATATACCATCTGTTTTTATTAATTTAAGTTTTTTTTTTTTGAAATTTTTTTTCGTACAAAATTTATCAATTTAAAAAAAATGTAATTATTTTGTTGTTTGAATACTTCATTTCCGAGTTGTAAGTTTTGTGGTGCAAGAAAGACAAAAATTTTATAAATTATTTCCAATTTATAAAAAAAAATTGTGTTTTAGCGATTTTATTAATTTGTCGATTTTGAAATAGTATTTGGCATACCGAAAAAAACACGGTCTTGTACAACCCTCTTAGAAAATTCCAAAAGCTAAATAATTTTTGTGATTGCACGTTTATTTTCGAAGTATGGACTCTTCCTAATTTTGATAAATTTTCCTATTCTGGTGATGGCGTTCTGTTTAATTATGTCTACAAGCATTTGAGTGCTGTATTCGAGCATATCCTACAATGAACGGCACTTATGTACTTTTTATTCAACAAAAGTAAATGAAAAAGAAGTGTAAAAGTAAATGATTTAAAATAGAGTAGAGCAAGAACTGCAAGAAACAGCAAAGCGCGCAGAAACAGTGCTTGCAATCTGATATCAACTGTTTTGAAAATGTTGGCAAATTTTTTCTATTGGCCTGAATTTGCATCATTTCAAACATAACCTGGCAATAAATATGAAAAACTTCTGGTAAGAAAACTCTATGTCTTACGAGTAGAAAGGCTCATAGTGCTGTCTTCGAGGATTTCGTGCAGTGAACGGCTTTCTTATGTACTTTCTATTCAACGAAAAAAGAGTAAAAGTTAATGAATTGAAATATAGAAGTGCAAGAACTTTTAAAAAATAGTCCAGTGCGCAAAAACATTGCTTGCATTCCGACACCAACTGTTTTTAAAATACTGGCAAATTTTTTCTATAGACCCGATTTTGGACAATTTCAAACATAACCTGGCAATAAATACGATAAACTTTTGGTAAGAAAACACAATATCTTATGAGGGGAAAAGCCAGAGAAACTCTAATGAATGCAGGTTCTTAGCATTAAATTTGGCAATCTTTTCAACTTTATTATAGAATTCGATTTTGAAATTTGGGTCGTGGTCAAAGTTTAGGCAAAATACAGCTGTTATTGTGATTGTACTTTTATGCGCTGGCAAAAGTAGATGATTCTTAAATAAAAATTCACCTAAAGTGGCGCTGTTGTTCTTCAAAAACTGAGGAATATTCAGGATTAAAATTTTAAATTTGTCTCACTTTATTTATTTCTGAAACAAAAGATTTGTTTTGTATATATAATAATAATAATGGGATGCCTAAAGATTAAATATTTCCTCCTTTACAAATCTCCAATACAAGTACAGGGTGGCGCAATAGAACGTGTATATTTAAAAAATAGATTAAAAAATAAATACAAAAGGTATGGGTAAAATAAATCTAAGGCATTGTAGAGTAATAAATGGAGTTTATTTTTTAAAAATAACATCATCTAAATGGTGACCCTCTCTACGACGGCACTCCTCTAACCGCAAACGAAAATTATTGAAAACTTTCTTCAGTAATACTGGTGTAATGGCTGCCATTTCACCACGGATATTCTCCTTGAGCCGAACAATGTTTCTTGGATTATTACTGTAGACTTTGTGTTTGAGGTGTCCTCACAAAAGAAAAGTCAAGAGGCGTCAAGTCTGGACTACGTGGGGGCCATGGGATATCACCTCCTTTCGAAATCAGTCTGCCAGGGAACATCTGCTTCACCACCGCCATGGAGTCATTTGATGTGTGACAGGTAGCTTCTTCTTGTTGGAACCAAGTTCTGGAATTCACTATTCCTGAACTTTCAATTTCTGGAGCCAAAAATCCGTCCAACATCTCAACATAGCGTTCCGTATTAACCGTGACATTTTGGCCCCGCGCATTTTCGAAGAAAAAAGGACCAATTATTCCTCCGCCAGAGATTGCTGCCCATACCGTCACTTTAGGACTATGCAATGGTTTCTGGTGTTTGATTTTGGGATTTTCGCTGTTCCAGTAATGACAATTTTGACGGTTTACGATCCCATTCATAAGGAAATGAGCCTCATCAGGGAAAAGGATATTGTCAAAATTGGAAAATCGATTAAGCGTTTCATTAGCAAATGCGAACCTTGCTATGAAGTCAGACTCTTTCAATTCTTGTGTTAATTGCAGCTTATATGGATGCAGTTTAAGATCCAATGTTAAAATTCGTTGCAAACTTCGTCGCGATAATTGTAAGACAGACGATCTCTTGCGAGTCGACATTTGCGGATTTCCTCGTACTGACTCCATAACTCTCTCAGCATTGCCTTCGGTCCTAGATGTTCTTGGGCGACCATTTGCTTGTGGTTTAAATGTTGAACCGGTCTCTTCAAAACGCTTTACCCATATTTTAATTAAATTAGCACTCGGAGCTTCACTAATTCGCCGTAGTCCATATTCAGCACAATATAGTCGCCTAGTAGCAATATATGAACGAGAGTTCTCGTAAATTGCACGCACGCAAAATGCGCGACGCTTCCCGTCGAAGTGATTCATAGCGACTAAAACTCCATGAGCCCGCCAACCCAACGATGTAGGCGCCCGCCCCCCCCCCCGCCCGCGCCTTGTCTACCCCGCAAAAAAAGATGATGCAATATGCACGTTCTATTGCGCCACCCTGTAATATGCCTCTAATACGCGTTTTAGATATTATATGATGGCTTCCCATTTTTCATCGTTTTCTTAAGGGTCAGGCCAGCTTTTAAGGATGCCTCTGGAATGGTTTAGTTTTGTAGTCAAGTTAAAAACATTATCACAACCAGCTAATTGTCAGTTATCCTCCAATAATTGAGGCTATGCACAATACCTGATTGATTAAAAATATCACCCATCAGCATTCAGCAGTAAAAGATTAATGTCAATTTCCGCTTCTCCAACTCGTAATCTAATTCTATTTCCATTTCTAATTTCTTTCTTTTATCTGTTCCATCAAAAACACTGACTGGAAGTGCTCATTTCCTGCGCACTTTTCTTATTATTACATTTGCCCACTTTTCCTATTACATTTGCAGCAAATTAACGAAACAAACAACTATTTATTGTTTAATATAGAACCTTAAGAAAAAAAAAACAAACATATCCTGCTGTTGTTACTCATTAAAGTAAGACGAACACGATTACAGACAGCATTAGCACGCATTTACAAATTGTTTGCACTCACCCAGTTGGCTGAGAGAAAAAAATAGAGCAGCTTATGATAAAACAAACTGGCTTCATTCGGTTATCGCCTCCTTATTCTGTATTAAGTACGAATATTGCTAACAGCAAATATTTTGTATGCTCTATTTGTTAATTATCCCATCAATGTTGGCGTTTTGTAGTTATTTGTTTTACATGTTAGAATATTTTTGCTTTTATTTATTTTACATGTTAGAATATTTGGTCTGTATTTGTTTACTGGTATTTCAACGAAATTGAAAAATGTTGGGGTAATAGAATGGGTTTCTGCTGAAATTTATCTGAGTGTCTGTTGTACATACATTGATTTAGTGAAATTATCAAAAATATAAAAAAAAAAAAAAATAAAACATAAAAACTTAATTTGGTTTATCTCCAGGATTAGTTCAATATTTACGTATTTTATATATTTGTTTTAGTTTGGCTGCAAGAGTTAGTTGCCATTGAGTTTGTTGTTAAACAAAGTGCTACATATGTTAAATGAATATTTATCAAAGTTCTAAATTCACATTTGCGAAATTACATGTTTTTTTTCGCTCTGAAATATTAAAGCAATCACTTCAACTTTGGGAAAATGTAAAGCTATGTTGTATTAGGATTATCTTGCATTATAGCCAATTCGTTTAAGTTAATGTTTTAATTTTATGTAGGTGCATAAAACAAATTGAATCAAAGTAAAGAATTTTTTGTTGAAATTGTCTGCGAATATTTATGAAGAATTTTGCAGATAAACAAAGGGAATAAACATTAAAGGGAATAAACATTAACAAATTAACGTAATGAACGCATGTACAGATAAAATAAAGCTTAATTAATTGCTCGGTACTCAGTTACATATATATTAGTCGTAGTATAAATGCATATATATATATATATATATATATATAGGTATATATAGGTATATATATAGCTGCAGTCAAAATAATAGTAGTGGGTATTGCTCAAATTTTAAAGAAGTAAGAAGGTTTCAAAATAATTTTGTAAATTTTTAAGTTGAATTTTTTTAACATAGTTCCTTTTATAAATTCCAGGAAATAAACAAAAAAAAAATTCAAGATAGTTACTAAAATATAAAAGTATTCAAATTCTTTCAAATATAGTCGGTCAAAATAATAGTAGTGATATTCATTAAATGGTTAGTACAAACTAAAATAAATTCATGCGTGGGCTCAATGTATATTACGAAGGGTAAGCATCTTAATTAGTATTTTGTGGCAAACCCTTTGTTGGCAATTACCGCCTCACAGAGTCGTGGCATGGAGTTTTCTAAATATTGGCACCTTTCTGCGGGAATGGACATCCACGCACCCTTCACAACCTCCCACAATATGCTGTTGTTTGTGGGATTTCTTTGCGCCTTTACGTCACACCACAAATTCTCAATGGGATTGAGATCTGGGGACTGGCCTGGCCATTCCAATACGCGTATATTATTTTCTGCAAACCACTGTTTTGCTAGACGGCTTGTGTGCTTAGGATCATTGTCCTGCTGAAACATCCATATCAAAGGCATTTCATCCGCAGCATATGGCAGCATCACTTCCTGTAATATTTTTACGTATAGATGGCGATCCATGATGTCTTTGATCCAGTATATGGGTCCAACTCCTATGTATGAAAAGCATGCCCATATCATAACATTAGATCCTCCATGTTTAACCGTTTTCAGCGTAAATTTAGGGTTATATTCTGAATTAGAAGGCCGTCTTACGTAGGCTCGTGAGCCTTTCCCGCCATAAAGAACAATTTTAGACTCGTCACTACACGAAATATTCCTCCATTTTTCAGGGATCCAATTTAGATGCTCTTTAGCAAATTTTAGTAGCTTTATAACATGTTTTTTCGTCAACAGTGTCACTTTTCTCGGACTTCGCGCTAACGGTTAGTTTTTTTTTTTTTTTTTTTTTTTGGTGTTTACATTAAGCTATGAAATGTAAATACAGCGAGGCTACGAAACAAAACAACATTTTTATAAAGCCACTACTATTATTTTGACTGCAACTGTATACATATATATATAAATATCAAACAATTTTGATACCCGCCGCCACAGGATGTGATATGTGCAAAGTTTGTCATCTCGTTGATAATACGTACAAATACTCACCCGATTAAAAATCTAAAAATGGAAATCCTGCGACACTCATTAAGACCCATTAAGTATACCTATATAGGTATATGTATAACCGTAATTGTCGCACGGAGGATAGATTGAGTCAGCACCGCATGTTAGGGGGATACAAATTTTGCGCAAAAGTGCTCCTGGTGATGGGAAGGACACTTTGGACATTATGGAAAAAAGGATCCATTGTATACACAAAGCTGGAAGCCAACTTTAGAAAAAATTTTTCAATTTTTTTACATCTGATACTATTTATTCGTCATTTGCAAACAATGTGCAATACACTGGAAAATAAACATGTCAACGAATATAACTTTTTAAAAAACTTAATCGCATGAATGGGAGAAGGATGATTGGAAAATATTAAGAAAAGAAAAACGAATTGTCACTGGTAAATGGGAAGAATTGATATATTATGTATTAAATAGAGTAGTCTCTGGCACACCCACTTTTCTAATAATGAATCGGTTAATCTTGCTCTACACTATAAATCGCAAGAGTCATAAATAGGTGAAACCGGTTTAATTGAAAACGTTAGCCCACAGAAGAACAAAAACCAACATTGGAAAAATGCGACATCTGCAAAATTTTTAGAGGAATGTTGTCACTAATTACATTGTTGATTAAAAATAGTTCAATTTGACCACTTGCTATACATTAAATAAAAGTAAAACAAGCAAGCAGTTGATAAATGTGGGAAAGAGCTCAACTCATTTTAAGGGATCGCCCTAAATTTTGGGCTGTGCTACTGAAAAGTAATTGGTAGCAAGAGTCGATCATTTTGAAGTAGTTTTCAACCACTTTTTCGTACATTTTTGACGAATGTTGGTTTTCAAATGGTCCAACGTTTGGGGATTATGCGCCAATGCGCCCAAATTGCCAAATTGCCAAATTTGCTTACAAGGTAAATTTGGTGCGAAACTTGGAGATAACTGCACGAATTGTTGGTTCAGCAGGTCGATTATGACGACCATAAAATTGTCGTATCAAACGATGCACTTTTGTCACCGACCACGCATTCTGATAAAAAAATTTCAACGATTTGCAATCGTTGTTCGTTTGTTAGTCTTTCCGTGATGAAATGGCAGAGTATACTGTACACTTTTCATTTTGACAGATGACGTTTGGACGCCATTACCAACCGGTGCTGTCAACCTGGAAAACTTAGATCTTAAAAAATCACACTATATCTGTGGCCACAACCCATAACAGCCTAAGTCTGTTTTTTAATATTTTCAGCACAGCAGTTTAAAGTTTTGAATCTTCACTGAAAATCAGAAGAAGGTGTTTTTTGGAAAACTTTGCTACAGATTCCAAGGAAACGAATTTCTTTACTTAGTTGTTAACAAAAAATAGTTGTTTATTCTCGCAGTCAAAAGATATTATCGAAAAATACACTTAGACTCTTATGAATTGTTGAACGAAAGAAAGTCAAAAAGTTCAAGTTGAGTTAGGCTATTATTCCAGATTAAATAAAAAACTTTAAGTTTGGAGAAAGATCTTAACTCCATTTATGTTTATCAAAAAACGAAATTGTAATTCGGAATAAGAGCTTAACTCAAGTTAGGAAAATAAAATTGTGTCTTAATTTTTTTTGGATTAACGACTTAAGTTGATTTAGGCAATGATGAAAAAATAATGTTTATATTTGTTGTAATCCTAAATTGACTTAGGCAGTTATGCCAAAACAGTCATTTAGAAAAATAACTTAAGCTATTAGGTTTTTTAGGATTAATTGCCTTCCTAGAAGAGATACAAACATGAAAAATTTAGAGCAAATAAATTTAGATACGCTGAATACGATGGTGCTAATAACTCAATTGTGTCCTAACTCGAGTTAGGCTGTTACGGGTTGTGACCATAGATATATCTGCAACTGCTATATAGGCCCCAATTTTAATAAATTATTAAATAGTAGGCACCAGTTGGGCCCAAAAAATTGCCGCATATTGTTTTCACTCACGCAATAGTGCTCAGTTTAAACAAATACCATTAATTGATTTGATGTAATGTCGGGAACGTGCATTTGATTTCCTTGAGGTAACATATGGCGGTAATTTTAATTGGGACAGAGAAAGAAAGGTTATATAATCTCCAACATGGATTCATGTCTAAAATTTTCTGGATGTTGGACCATTTTCTTGCCAAATTAGCAGAAGAACTACCAAAAAAAGTTGCAAAAATATTGCAGCATTCTAGTTTCGAAATTGTTTTTCAAAACACTCTAATATCTTTTACGTTTTTTTGCTTTTAAATCATGAACAAATTTGTGTGGCACTTTCTCAAAAGAAATCATTTGTAATCGAAAATATACTATTAATGATGAACCGGAAATACTGTATTTCCCTAACGAAAAATTGTAATTGGAGTGCTGTCTTTGGGAATAGAGACAGGAGTTAAAGTTTATTTTTCAGTTTGAAAATTTGGTTGTAATCTCTTCCCTGGACCATTACAAGATCCGTGTACCTAATTCACAAATAAAATAACTTTGTAGACCTGAAAACATTAGTGGACGAAAAACTTTTTGTATTCCAGTAGTTAAAGACTTAAACCTAATATTCGCCCATTGTTTTAAACGTTTCACCCACAAAATCATACTACGCTTGTATCGCATTTTATTTATTTTCATCCACGATTTACGCATTCACTGAATTGTATCCTCAGTTTAAAGCACCCGCATATATTTTACGAAGATTAAACAAAATATTAATTTTTTTTTTTTAATATTAAAACTTTAATGTACCACAAGCACCATCACAATGCTCTCCCTGCAAGAGGAACATTTCATTGTAGGTCATTTCATTTCTTTGGTCTTCGCTGTTTGCCATTTTGTTGGATTACGTCAATTTCTGTGACACTTACATGTCAGCATCATTTGTAGGCGAGCAAGTTGAACGATATTTGCAAGAACAAAAATAAAACACATTACAATTTATTACGTTTTCTGTTGTTGACCACATTTTATCTCCTCCAGCAAATGGCGTCAGGAATTGTGGGGCATAATTCGTTCCTTTTTCTTCGGCCACTTAATTAATGCTGTATTCTTTATGTGGAGAAGTTTATCGCATATTGCTTTTTCTCACACTTTAGAACTGAGCTTAAACACAAACAATGTCGTTAATTTATTTGCAGTAATGCTGCCAACATTGGGTATTTGCTTTGCCTGAGGTTTTTCGCTTTTAACAGATAACACCAGGCGGCAATCGGCATTGAGGCAGAGGGAAAAAAGTTATGGCATGGTCAAAGCTTCATAATTTTTATATTGGTACACAGAGGAAAGATTACTGTAGAATCTTAAAACTTTATAAATTTTGCCACAAAAGTTGCGAAATAATAACTATTAAGCCAGTTGTTCTCCACTTATTTTACATTTGAGTGACAAATTTTTCCCTGGCTGGCAAAATGTTAGCCTCTCGCGATAATAATGCAGATTGTGTAAGATTATACTAAGAACAATGGAAACTGAAGCACAACTGGCAATAATCCCAATGGAAATTAAATTGTGAAACTTGATATTCCCTGTTTATTGTGAATTTCTCCAAATGGAGAATCGATCAAATCGTAACGCCACAAAAAAACTTTTTTTCACTTATTTTACAAAGTGAATTCATCATCAAGGATGACCAAAATACAGCAAACTACAGCAGACTACTTTGATAAGAAATACTATTTCTTACACAAAAATATTACACCAACATAATAATACTAAAATTTGTTAACAAAACTACTAACTAAGAACAACTGAAACTGAAGCACAACTGGCAATAATTCCTATGGAAATTAAATTGTGAAACTTAATACTCCCTGTTTATTGTGAATTTCTCCAAATGGAGAATCGATCAAATCGTAACGCCACAAAAAACTTTTTTTCACTTATTTTACAAAGTGAATTCATCATCAAGGATGACCAAAATACAGCAAACTACAACAGACTACTTTGATAAGAAATACTATTTCTTACACAAAAATATGACACTAACATAATAATACTAAAATTTGTTAACATAACAAACTTCAAATCAAACGCATGTCAATATAGATTCATACAAAACTAGTGGGCAAACACTGACGCATAGTTGAACTCACAGTAAAAGCTCTGCTAAGCCGATATTTATATAATCATCATCTTGGATGGCCTCCCACAAAGTTCCGATTGTTGTACTGTTTCAGAGAAGGTCATTTTGAGATCGTCTCCTTCTCATTAAACATCAAAGATTACCAAAATAAATTGAATTACACCAGGCTACTTTTATAAGAAATGTTATTTCTTACATAAAAATATTACACCAACATAATAATACTAATATTTCTTAACAAAACAAACTTCAGATCAAACGCATGTCAATATAGATTCATACAAAACTAGTGGGCAAACGCAGACGCATAGTTGGACTCCCAGCAAAAGATCTGCTAAGCCGATATTTATGTATATAATCATCATCATGAATAGCCTTCCACAAAGTTCTGATTGTTGTACTGTTTCAGAGAAGTTGTCATTTTGAGATCGTCTTCTTCTCATACATAGTACATCAACTTAAATTTGTTTGCCAATGAAGTATGAAGGCGAAGACGACCTGACGTATAAATGGTGTTAGTAGTTTGAAAAAAACAAAAAAAAAATTTTTTTGTGAAATGTGACAAGACTGTACTACATATGGTTTAAATTTCAAGACGTTGTTTAGTATTTTTATTTGAGCCATCAATAGTAAACAGTCTCAGTGAATTTGTAAACAAGGACAAAAATTAGTCAATATTTGCATTTGAATGGCCTAAGTCCAACAAATATTAAAGCCAATCTGGATTCTACCCTGGGAGAGTTTGCTCCTGTAAAATATTGGGTAACAGAGTTTGAACGAGGCTGTGCGAGCTGTCAGGACGAACACCGTATTGGTCGAGCAATAGATCGTCTGCTGAAAGTCCGTGAGCTAGCTGACAATGATAGGCATTGCAAAAGGTAATACACATCGTATATTGACCTAAGATTTAAAGATGTGAAAGCTATGCGCAAGATGGATGCCGCGCTTGCTTTCAATGGAGCTAAAACAATGTTATGAATATGTGTAAGTAGAGTGTTTGGTGATATTTCACCGAATAAAGCCGAATTTTTGCTTCGATTTATAACCGTTAATGAGGCCTGGGTCAAGCGCTTCACACCTGTGTCAAAGGAACAGCCAAAGCTGTGGACTGGAATGGGAGAATCGTGTCTAAAGGAAGCGAGGACGGTTTCATCTGCAGGCACGGCCATGGCGTCTGTTTTTTTGGGATGCGCATGAGATTATTTTTATTGATTATCTTCTGAAAGAAAGAACCGTCAATGGTGAATATTATGCTAATTTATTGCAGCGTTTAGGTGATTAAATTATGGAAAAAGACCGCATTTGGGGAAAAAGAAAGTATTGTTTCATCAAGACAATGCACCAGTTCACACATGCACTATTGCGATGGCCAAAATTAATGAAATAAAACTAGAAATGATTTATCGCTCACCTTGTTCGCCAGACTTAGCTCCCTCGGACTACTTTCTGTTACAAAACTTGAAAAAATTGCTAAAAGATATAAGCAGGAGAACCACACAGGACCTGGCTACTCAGGACGAATACAGCAGTAGGGACACTCAAGGAAGTGTTCCCGAATAAAAATAAAATTTTAGTATGTAGGCCAATGTAAATATTACTGAATGTCCAAGGACAGATTGTAATAAATATAGAATTAACAAAAAAAAAAATTGGCCTGCATTGAAGAGGTGGTGTCTACGGTTGGTGGCTGTTTTAAGAAGTTCGACAATTCTTACCATAACCACGATATAACAGCTATTTAATATCGGTAAAAAAGTGTATTGAGCTGAAAGAGGGTTGGGTTGGAAATAAGGAACAATTTTCCCAACTTTTTTTTGTCTACTTTGTTAGATCGTCTAATTTTGGGACCGCTTTCATATCCACTAAATTGCATTTTTCGAAAATGACGGGCATTTATTTCATACATAATGGCAAGGTCCAAGCATTGTAATGAAATAAAAGCTTCAATGAAATTATAGCTTCACGTGTGTTATATTTAACTTTACTTTTGCAACCGAAAAACAGATAACCCGTTGTAAGAAAACATATTTAAGAATATAAGGAGACATTTTCTCAATATATCTCAATGAGAAACCACTAAGCCATCCTTCGATTTAATGAAACATCAATGAAGACCCTACAAACCTTCATTCGATTTATTAAAACTTCGGTGAAAACCCATCGATCTTTCATTCGATTTAAT
>JAHXMU010000351.1:0-38381 GCA_019455685.1 Philornis downsi | reverse complement strand
TGAATCCGGTATTTATGCGCTAATATCTGTTAAGTTTTTGTCGAAAATTCTTTCCCAATGATAGCATTGTGTGATGTCACGTTATCCTGATACTAAATCTGAGGAATTTCTTCCCACGGCAATGTCTGTCAGACGTCCAATGACGACCAGATAACATTCTTTGTCTACCAGCCTATCTTCTGGCCAGAATTCCGAGCGCACAACAACTCGATAACCGAAGGAAACAGTCACCATTACCTTGACTTGTGATCGACTTTGCCCTGCGCAGGTTGACTAAGTTGCATAACGAACTGTTAAACCCATAGCTTGCCACCAGTTATAATACATTATATAAATAGAGGGATTGGAATCGAATAGTTCTAACATGTCTTATTGAAAAAAATTCAAGTTCTTCGGAACTAGTCGAGCGACAATGCATCTCATACCCGAACTATTGCGAAAAACGCTGAAAATTGATTTGTAAAATACATAAGTTTAAGTAGAGTCTATGGGAGTTTTACGCTAATCACACTCGGCATATTACAATGCGATCGCCAGCGCCCCTCCCGAATAGCCAAGTTAACTTTGACTATCTAGGAATAGGAGCGGACAAATTTTGAGAATACGCTACCGCAACTGTCAGCCTTTTACTTCAGCCAGAAGACACTAAATTGATTATCTGATGATATGGAACTTAATCCCCATTGGTGGAGGTAAGACGTATCTTACCATATCTGCTACTCTTTGGATGTGCAGCACTCGGTTATATTATAACTCCACATTCGAGCACAAAGACTCGCGACATGCTCCCACTAGGTGTACAACACCTTATGCACACGTGGGAAGTTTCATCAGCAATATCTCTCAAACTTAAAGGATGATTTTCACCATTCACCATTTACTTTATCGGTGTCAGCTTCCGTTCATAAGACGTTGCCTCGCCGATTAGAACGAGTCAAATTTTCCGCCACTTTTGAATGCACTGTACCGCTCATATCCACATGCTTTTCATCAAATCAACAATTCATTACACAAAATTCCATTTGCAATACAAAATTTGAGGTAAATCATTTGTTCGTTATTTTTATCGATTATAAAAATCGAAAAACACAGCAAACAAAATCGAACACTTTTAAAGAAACAAAATCGCAAATCACGTTAAAACTCCCCGTCAGAATAGGGACATCAATTGAACTTGGTAACAAAAAGAGTTTTGACAAAAGCGACAAAAGAATTTTTAAATTATCTCCTTCCGGTACATTTTTGACGGAATGTATTTATATTTCCATGAAAAATGGCTCTAATTTGGATGATCGCGAAAGTGTAGAATTTTTTTCGAAGAATTGTTTTCCCAAAATATTGTTGTAAAATAATAATAATAAAATATGAATAACAAAATATGTTTTATGCGAACTTAATACTGCATACCAAGGCAATGCTCGAATTTAAACGCAGTTGTACATCTACCTGCAATGCAAATCGGTTGAAATATCCAGTTAAGGCTGCTTTACAAAAAGTTATGATTAAAGTTCATGCTATTATTTTTATTGATCACAGAAAAAAAGTAGGCGAAATTTTAGAGGTGATTGAAGGTGATTGAAGTTGTGCACAAAACTACTTGCATTAAAAAGCTATCGATAGGATAGACGCCGCATGTTTTCACAATGTTTCATATATGTAACCATGGGATGATTTGAAAATAATGACTGGTTTGCCGATTCATTACTGGCATGAAACATGGATGTACAACTTTATTGATCAATACAATGTGATCCAGGCTCAAAAGTCGCAAAAAACTGTTAAGTTAGCCGATAAAGTGATGACCATCAATAATTGATATCATTTACCATACGACATCGCAAAGAATCTATGCCGATTATTTGCTTATTTATTTAAATGGATCAGTAAAAAGAAATTTTTTACTTTTGCATGAAAATTAAGGCATTATTTAGCATAGAATATTATTTACCATAGAATAGAATAATAGTATAGAACAATCCAACTCAAGTCAAATATGCAAAGTTTTGTTCCACAACTCGTTGCATTCTGAATACAATTGGCAAAGAAATGAGACTCTTTCTATCTATTTTCACAAGCTTATCTTAGGATAGCGCGATGGTTAGTACATGTGTCTATTGTTCGCATGATCCCAGGTTTAACACTGTATAGCGCCTCCTATCACTATTTGAGTGTGTCTGACGAACACTTTGAATAGTCGAGAAGTCTCGAAAATACTTCTCAAACTGTGGCGTTAAACTGTAGGTACGTACCGCTGAGTGAGCCTGAAAAAAGAATGCGTGTAACCGCACTAAATATGAGAAGCTATTTCATGTCTCATTTATGAAATGCAGGGGTATTTGTTGTTCTTTTGAGGTGAATTTTTCACCGACAAAATCATTCTCTATGAAGAGGGACAGGTGGTAACAACTTGTTGGCAGATCTATAGCTACTGACGAGTCACTATCAATGTGCCTGACCTGGTGTTGTCCTGATAGAAAACTATTTTTCTCCTATTGGCCAAAGCCGACCGCTTCTGGGCAATTGTTTTCTTCAGACGATTCAGTTGTTAACAGTACGGGTCCAAACCGAAATTTTGGGAACAGCTCCTAGTAGATGATTGCCTATCATTCCCACCAAAAACACTACAAAACTTTCTTGACCGACCATTTTAGCTTCGTTACCGTTTGCGCCGACTCACCGTAGTTCGACCATGCCCATTTCTGCTTGATGTTCTTCTTCTTCTTAGGTGGCGACTGGAATAAACATACTTATTTATTATACGCCGCCCGAAGAAAATAATTCCAAGCACTTCGATCTTCTGCACTTCTCCTCCAATTCGTCACAAAAGTTCGTATAAAGCTTGGTCCTTCGAATGGAGTTTTTTTCGCCCTCTTCTGCGCCCTCCATCGAGTTCGTTGTCGAAAACTTTCCGTGCCGGAGCATTTGGGTCCCAATTTGGGCCAACGCAATTGCTGTATATTAATGAGTTGGACCACGTCGATGTCGGTGTATAGCTCATACAGCTCATTGTTCATGTGACGTGGATACTCTCCATTAACGATGATATTTTCCGGGGTATTCACCTCTCGAAAACTGCCCGTACTGATTCATCCACTTGCCTCAGAACCCATTATTCTGCGCCATATAACAAGACTGGTAGAGCCAACATCTGGTACAGTCGGAGAGAGATAGTCTTTTTCATTTAACCGCTTGATTGGCCCATAGTAACATCTGTTAGCAAGCAATACTTTCCTCTTTATCTCCATGCTGCCATAATTCGGTTTGTTTACAGCGGAACTGAGGTAGATGAATTCTTCCATCATTTCAAAATTATAGTTGTCAACGTTCACACAGCGTCCCAAACGGATAGACTCTTTGTTCGTTGAAACCAATAACTTTGTTTTGTCCTCGTTTACCACCAGACCCATTTTCGCGGCTTCCTTCTCGATACTTGAGAAGGCTGCAGTAACATCTTGCAGTATTCTCCCAATAATGTCAATGTCATCGCCATATGCTAGTGACACATGACCTTTATTAAAGATGGTACTAGTCGTGTTACCTGCGCCTTTCCTAATAATCATTTCTGCTTGACGTAGTCGTAAGTAACCCACTTTTCAATACCAGTCACAATCCACTTCAGAAATGTGATGATTTTGCTACGATTCAGCAGTTCTTGAGGTTTTTTGCTTTAGCTATGTATCCAGCCATATTCAAGGGGTTCTAAGTGTTTTTTTTTTCTTTTTTGAAAATTGATTAGCTTTTTGGTATCAAAAAAGACCGAACTTGACGATTTTCATTATTTTATGTACAATTTGGACAATTGGCCTTCCTAGGCAGTGTAATCGTATATATTTGATTTCAAAATTACCAGAACAGAATCGACGAAATCAAAAATTCACATAATGGTTCGTTACAGTATTCGGACCCTAAATTCTGTTCGCAATTTCAGCCACTTAGATTGCGTTTTCGCCTTTAGAAAAACTGTAAAATATGGCGTATTTACCCGTTGCTAGTGCTACTGTTTTCAGAAGTTTTTCAGTATGGGGTCGTATCTTCTAACGCCAATTAGAACAATTTGATCGCACTTACACAACGTGAATCCCGGACAACTAAAGCCATCTATTGCAAAAACGGTGACTAGCTGCTGAGTCCATCATATGAGCTTGCTGTGTAAAAGATCTTAAAGCGATTGGTCTTCTACGTTCTCTCTCCGATTCGTCACGATAGTTCTTGGTATAGCCTCTAAAACCTTGTTAAGTCAATGCGGTTTTGTTCGCCCTCTTCTGAAGTTGTCATCGAGATTAATGCCAAAATTCATGCTGCTGAAAATTCCTACTACATTAAGGGGTTATAAAGAGAATATAATGGAATAAATAATTGCTCTTGGAATTTGAAACTGATATATTATATATATGAATGAAGGTATACCAAAATTGTACGCCACTTGCGTCAATAGGCAACACTATTTCACTATTTAGTTTTTTGTCTTTAGTTTCACAAAGAGATTTAGTTAAAATTTAATTGGAAAAATGTCAGGGGTTTTCCACTTTCGCCTTGCATCACGTTCAAAAACCAGTACTAGCCCAACTTTCCGAATTTAATACCTCATAAGAAAACACAGCCCATTCGCTTATTGGAAGAAATCTTATACCCTATTCCTTCTTTTATTAAAATAGTCTCCTTTATGCAGATTACAGCAGAATTATAACGACGGTTTATGACATATTTACTGTATGAAACCAAATCTAAATCCAACGATGTAAATATATTTGAAAAAAAATAAGACTTAATTACAATCAAACGGCAACCTTTGAACCAATCATTATCTCAAACACGTGATGGACTTTACAATTTCGACAAATACATAGGTACAGTATGTCTGTTTCTGGTACTAAGCCCCAAAGGACAAATGTCACCAAATGTCACCAAATTAAACAAAGTCAAATGAGGGAAATACAGTAAAAAGTAATGGTGACATCGCAGATATTTGAAACCTTTTTTGCATACTCTAACAAAACCATGTAATTCCCTGTTTGCTTTTGGCGCTAAGTATTCAATTCTCATCCATCCCCACACCCTGTTGACGCACCAGAGAATTTTACCTTAAGCCATTAATGATTTTCAATGAAATCCCTGAAAAATTATCTGTCGCAATTCTATTTAAACTCAATATAATAGACGAGCAAACAGGAGGAAAAAAAAAGAAAATAAGAAACACGTTAATTCTTTTTTTTTCAGCAAGTATTCGTTTTTTACTTCGCTTTAACGAAAATGGAAATATCAAATGAATGCAAATTTAATACAAATCAAAGGAGTTTAGCCTTCAATAAAAAAAAAAACAAAATCAAAGGGATAGCTAAAGTAAAAAAAGAAGTATTCCCAAACCCACGAAAACTCAACAAGGACCCCTACGAAATGTGAATACCAAATAAGACAAGTAGTGTATAAGAAAAACTAGTGCTCACGGATATATAATAAAATAAAAACGACAATTTGTTTAGTTTTAAGCAAATTGTTCAACCCTTTTTTTCTCATCGCCGCCTTCCTCTCGTATGTTTTGTATATTCTGCTTATATGTTACACATATTAAATGAACTCTTTTCATACGTTAAAGTACAATAATAACCCAAAGAAAGAAAAAATAAATAAGTAGAACACAAAAAACATTTACAGAAAAACCTCTCGAAGAATAATGTACAAAATAACCATAAAAAAAACGAACAATGGCAAGTTTTTCGTAGGTTGAATGAATTGTGTGGAATCCAGCAACAGCAAAAGGAGTACAAGGATACGTGGGATATTTACCTCTTCGTGAAATATTTTAGATTTACCAAAATTGAACCGAACATAATACAAATCGCAAGGATCAAAATGACAGATAAGCCAGTACCGGCACGTTGCAACAAATAACAAGAATAAATTAAATATTTTACGCTTAATAGGAACCTGTTTACCTTTAAATTATTGTTTTTCGATATGTACGTTTTTATTGCAATCGATAATTTGATCAGAACAAATGATGTGGGAAAACGAAAAATGCTCCTTTTTTGTTTGAAAGTCGATGACTTACGAATAATTTACATTAATATTAATATGGGATACATAGAGAAGTTAAAAGTTTCTTAGTTTCTTTCCACCAGGGGGCGCTTGGTATTATTCAGCTTTATTCATGGATAGATCCAATCGTTCAAATATTCTCTCAAGTTCTAAGTTTGGTTAAATTTCTGTAAATGGCTTAAATAAATAGTCTTTGTGTTAATAGCAAAATGGAAAAGCAAGTGTTGTAGAGTGATCAAAATACAGGGTGTCCGTCGGGAAGGTATACTATTTTGTTTGTTCATAATTTTTGATTAAATGAAAGAGAATGGATTTTATATTGATAAATGTTTTATTTAATGTCGGCAATTGAGTATGGAATATAATATCAGATAAATGTCCACCTCTGTTAGCCTGACAAATGCGAGCAGTTTTAAGCACGTTTTTCACTACATTCTCACACATTTCACGCGGTATTTCATTAATTTCATCACGAATATTTTGTTTGAGTTGCTCAAGCGTTTCTGGTTTGTTTGCATTAACCTTGTTTTTCAGACATCTCCACAAAAAGAAGTCCGGAGCAATCAAATCAGGCGACCGTTGAGGCCAATCAACATCACCATTTCTCGAAATAACTTGTTGTGGAAAGACGTCTCGCAGTAATTCCTTTGTAATCCTGGCTGTATACGATGTGGCACTGTCTTGTTGATACCACATGTTAAACAAGCCCAAACCATGCAGTCGTGGCGTTAAAAGTTTTCAATCATATCACAATATCGCTCCCCATCGACAGTTACCGTTACGCCGTTTTCAGTCTCGAAAAATTAAGGTCCAATGATTCTTCCTGACCAAATTACATACCGACTGTCACTTTTAATGGATACAAAGGTGACGAATAATTTGAATAGTTGCGTCTTGTTGGCACGTTGTTTCTCCCAAAAATTTCACGTAACTTTCTCATCGTCACAGTAATCGATGATTGATTTTAATAATAAGTTTTAACGATTAAAACACGTTGGTTTATCGAATATTTTTTCATAATAAATTTGTCACGTCTCTACTTCACGACTGCTAAATATGAACTGTCAGGACTAATGTTTGCCAAAATGGCGGCAAAACAACGTAGTATACCTTCCCGACGGACACCCTGTACACACATTTATAGTTTAATACCGAAATCACAACCCGTCTGGATAATGCTTATAGTACATACATCTGCGTCAGCATTTACAGATCAGTTAGGATTGAATGAATGGATTTAAAAATGATTCTGCCACCATATACCTATATATTGCATCTGCTTAGGAATTCTGCAGTGATAGAAGAAAAAAATATAAAAAAATATAATTTATAGTCTTGGCTTTTTGGCATATTTACAATTTATTTACTAAAAGCAAAATATGTTGGAATTTAGCAAATGTGGGAAAGAAAAATACCAACTTACTGCGGGCTTGGTTGTTGAGCTATACCAAAAGATAAAAACAAAAACAAATTTCCACTTGGAAAGCAGCCTATATGGAGAGGTAATTTTTAACAAGCCCACTTATCTAACTTATACTATGGCCTACAAATGTTGCTCTTGTATATGGAACATATTCATCCGGTACAAAATAACTTGCTCACCATAGGACTAAATCCATCTTTTAACAAATAAAATTTTTCAGAATTTTTATGATATTTATACCATTTATCGTTTTTTAAGCCAATGTACGGTGGTAATTGATAATCCAACGAAAGATTCGCTTAAATTTATGTACTAGGGTCGCCATAGCTGCGTCCAAGTTATTTGAAAATATAAGTAAATGTGCGACGTCTTCCTATGAGGGGCACACGGTCCACAACATTGAGAATTGCATTCTATGGTGATGTATAAACAGTACAGGCCCTTTTCCATTTTACGTCTGTTCGCGCTCTTTCATCATGCAACTGTACTATATCCAAAAACGAAAAAGATTTAATTTTTTCAAAAAATTTTCATTTGATTGTCAAAATTTATTTCATCTTCTTTATTTCGTCTTCAAAATATTGCTCAGATAGCTTTTTCTCCAGTCCTCAATTGCGTGCCAAATACTCAAATTCCAGTAGTGCATGTAAATATTCAATATTCACTCTATTGGTCGGTTGTTTCCGGTTGTATCATAAGGAAAGATCCAAGAATCATCTCTCATAACAATGCGTTTCATATTAATGTTGATAGTCAGGTCTTCGCAGTCTATAACGCGTTTTTGATTATTTTTTTTTTTTTTACAAAAATTGTGCGAAATATGATGTGTCTGTGACTCAAATATAATGTGCAATTAATGATTCCCAACCAGTGATATTCAAAATTGCCGTTAAACTAAACGTGAAATGTTCTTCCACATCTCATTCCTGGGGTGGAGGGAATTTGTTTTTTTTTTTTAATCTTAAGTTTGTTGGGCGTGACTTTCATTGTTAGAGGTTGATGGTCCTTCGGGGTGTTCATCGTCTTTAACCTGTTCTTGTCTTTCTTTGAACGTACTGATGAATTCTATTCAAGAAAACCTCCTGAAATGCACTAAACATCTTTGCAACTGAAATTCCATTTCGTATAGAAAACTTAATGCAACTGCTTTGCTTAATAAAATCATTCATTCCAAAAATCAACTAAATCACCTTTTACGACGCACAAAACCAAGCTTTGCTCAAACACTAATAATATTTGTGATGTGAAATCAGACACAGATATCTTTCATAGTACTAATAGTTTAGAAAAAACAAAATATTTTAGAGATTCAATAAACTTGCGCAGTTTAAATTTCTAACTTGTTTTAAGTTTTTGAGCACAGCTGTAAAAATCGAATAACTTAATTCGTCTTTAAAGTATTTATTAGTGTTGAGCGGTAAATTTACTGTTCAGTTAATTGATGTGTTCCTTAAACGGTTACCTAATTTGATCAACGATCTGGCAACTACTTACGCTATCATTCGCGGTGAATCTATGCCCACTTCTCTCTCATTTGGCACGGTAGTCGAGTAATTGTAATTTACATTTACTTTTAATTTAAATTTGTTATAAAAATTGGCGCCAGACTGAATTCAGGCCAATCAAATTGTAAGAATATTTGTATATAAAACACAAAAATATGTAAATAAATATATATGCATATTATATATTTTAGCGTCGTCGTCGTCAACGTCGTCGTCATCACGTTTTCGTCAGAAAACTTATAAAAATTAATACTGGATTACGCTCAAAATAGGTGTTTATTTGGTCAGGGCGCTACACGTCATAACAAATAGATTAGGGGAAAATGTTATAATTACCAGATAAAGTACCACATTGATTTATTGATGGAAAAAGTTGTAGAAAAGTAACAACATCCCATCTGAATATATACAAATGCCATGAACATTTTGAAACCTATCAAATGTATATGAAAAATTATTTCACGTCTTTCGTTGAACTTTCCGATGAATGATATTCAAGGAAGCCTCCTGTAATGTACTAAACGTTTTCGCAACTGAAATTCCATTTCATGTACAAAAATTGCTGCAACTGCTTTACTTAACAAAATCATTTATTCCAAAAATCAACTAAATCACTTTTTACGTCGCAGAAAACCAAGCTTTGCTCAAACACTAATAATATTTGTGATGTGAAATCAGACACAGATATCTATCATGGTGATACCAGTTTAGAAAAAAAAATTCAGAGTTTCAATGTACTTGCGTACTTTAAATTCATATCAACCTCATATCAACCAACCTATGACAAATCATAGCTTCTGGTTCACATTTTAATTATTTGTGGATCCGGAAAAATGCTACCCATCTGAATCGAAAGGAATTTTATTGGGCGTATTTGATTTTTTCTTCCTAAGCTGCCAATCATTTCGAAACAATTTAGAAATTGCAACAAGAGGATTTTAGGGGATTTGAGCTACTTCAGTCTATTTTAATGAGAATAAAAATATTGTGTAATAACATATAATATACAAACCTCAATTAGCATTCATATGACAAAACAGTAACAAATAAAAACCATCTGTATTTACGACGCTAATGTCAGACATAAAATATTTATGCCATTGTCGATATATCTCAAAACGATAACACTCGCAGAGACCTTCGCAAAGGTCTTTAAGAACACAAAATAAGTTTAATTTCTGAAAAAGATTTTGAAGATATCATTAAAGTTACCAACTGGATCAAATCTAAAGTTCATATTGATAAGGACTTTAGCTCCGAAATTAGTATTGCTCAAAATGTGGAAAGAAGTAGCTTAGTTTTGTATTTTGCAGAATTTTCCTGGCACCCTGGTAACTGTTAATATTAGATAAATACTAATCATATACATATGAGTAGTAGTATCAAACTGTGACTATCAAGTGGCATGTAAGCAACCGTAATTTAAACCTTTGACAGCAAATGTCTGCAGATAGCCAGCCAATTTAAAGCTTCTGACAGCAGTAGGGGAATCTGCATATTTAGATCTATCAGAAGAAATATTCCAAATTTTGTTAATTTCCAAAAATGTGTATTCTACTGTTCTGTTGCTTGTGTATTTATTAAGTGGTATTTGAATGCAACTTCCAATTGTCAATATTATATTGGATAACTGAAATTTTGCAATCCATATATTTGTCAAAAAATTTGCACTTATCGATGGCGACCTGTATATTCTTCAAGACCTGTTCTCAACATATTCAACGATATACTTTATGCTTACAAAACGTGTACGGATATGTGAAATTATACACACATACACTTCACTTCAATCTTTTGGGTTTAAATGGGTAACTGATGTTAAGCTCAACTGCACCTCTCTTTGCTCCGATACGTTTTTTTGCTTAACATAGTTTGTAGTTTCACTTTCCTTCTCTGCTGGAGCTGGTGCAAAGGACATTACAACAATATTGGGGATAACATATCAGGACAGTTTGGTAACAACAAAAAGTAGCAAAAAATAGGACATCAGTATATATAGCATAGATCCGCCGTATATAAAGGAAATGCTAAGCAGAAAAGACTAAAGTATTTTAGCAGCAACGAGAAAAGAAATGGAAACGGAAATGAGAATCAGAAGGTGGATGACGGCAATGTTGTTGCTATTACGTTCAAATGTCAGTTGTACATGCTGACAAGTAGATTTGTTAAAAGGACCAAAGGAAGAGAAATGAATAGAAAAAATTACTCATGATGAATGCAAGAAAAAAAAAATATACATCTCCCGATATCGTTTTTTAAAACCATAAACAAACAGCTCCATATATAAAAAAAATAACAAAAAAAGTTAGCAGAGAGAAAAACTCAATGCAAGAAAATTTCATATGAGGCAATATATGCACACACTCTAGCGGTTGCATTAATATTTCAAAGAAACTTAAGACAAAATCAAAGAAAACCATACAATGGAATTGCGCTCTGTAATTGGTTTATGGTTTTAATTTTAATTGGTTTATGGTTTTAAATTTTTACCAAATTCTAACGAAATCTGCCCTTGAGCCAAGAGAAAGTCAAAAGATATCTAAACAAAGTAAACTGAAAGAAATCCCATGAAAGCTTGTAGAACTTCACATTACATCGTCTACATTGCCCTACAGCCCATGTTAAGTTCCAAGTGTGTTCACTGCTGCTGCTACGCTTAGTCTATTAACGTAAACATATGTCTGTCCTTTGTGTAAATTAAAAAATCATAGCACAAGAGCACAAACAGACGACACATGTTGACAAAATCTTCAGGAAATGAAGTGTAAGTGCTGGCATACAACGCTCTGTCTCAAAATACTTAATATCCATTATATTTGCATTAGAGTTGAAATATAATAGATTGTTTCACGTTTACGCAAGTAAAGTAAATATGAGGCATTTTTGTGTCTAAATTAAATTTTCTTTATCTAAACATAACATAAAGGCATTTCGTGCGTAGAATTCCGTTGACTTCGTAAGCTGAATATTTGAAATAATGCGTCTTTTGAGAACAGACAAGGCAATATCTCTGTTTGCAGTATTCTGGTCTACAAGAAGAAATCATACACAATACTTATTCCCATGGCGTATGTGCAATAATTTCTCAAATATAACAAGATTTAAATGTTCATACGTACTATGTGCTAAGTACTCGTATGTGGTATGAGTAACTTTAATATGAATTAATAAATCTAAGAGCCGAGCTGACGCTGTAATGGAACTTATATGAATATTTATGCCTATGACAATAGGTAACATTGTCCTCTGCTAGCAAAAAGTAATCATTTACTATCATGTTAATTATATTGCGCACACTTGCAAGTAACATGCATTCCCTGCAAAGTTTCAGTATTTAAGAATAAGAAACTGAAATTTGACACGTAGGTGCGATATTATGATTCAGAAAAAACTATTGGGTCAGTACGTTCAAATACAGATCGCGTCATTGAGTAGCGTATTAGGTATTTAGAGACATTCGTTTGTTATGAAAATTCAATTTATTTGTCAATTTTGAAAATTGATTTTTGTGTGATTCGGTTTATATTGTACATTTATATACTTAAATTGATATTATAAATTAAAAAGTACATTACAAATGTAATAGAAAGAAAACATTTCATAAACTGCATCAGAATCTAAATTGTGTTCAATTTCGTTTCATATACGTAAATCAAAATCAATACTGTTCATGTTTTTTTAGATGTGTGAAACAGAAATCGGAATTAAAATTATGGTTAGTTCGGATGTCAGAAACTGAAACAAATCAAAACTGTTTTCGGGTTAGAGTAGATTTTACCAGCATTGATTGTTAACAAATACAAAAATAGACAACAACTAATGATTTAGTCATCACGACTATATTTTGGACTGAAGACGTTGTCTCTGATAGAAATAGATGGCTGTCATATGCATTACTAAGAGCCTGAATAGCTTAATTGTTTTAGTACCACATTAGCAAAAACATTACACAAGAGAGAATATGGAAACATAAACAAAACTGGAAAAGACAACCGAAATTGTAATTTTTATTTAATACTTAGTTTAATTAATTTAATTACCTACAACGTTTGAAACCATTAATCAAAAACATTTCACAGTTCACTAAAAATTTGTTGGATCTAGAGGTTTTGTAAAAAAGTCATCACCTTTAGAAAGTAATAGCAGGAAATGGTAATCGAAACTGGCCCTGTAATTAATATTTAATTCAACTAAGATAGTTTCCTATATGTCCAACAAAGTCAAAACTAAAAAAAAAAAAAACTTGTGTCCAAAAGGTACGATAATTTTTTCACGTTAAAAAAAAAAAAAATACTTTATTTATTGTCCCAAATCTATTTCATTGGTTCCCCTCAGATACAATGCGCAATGATTTTTTCAATGATTTTTTCGAATGTTCAAAGGTCAAACTTGCTATTTACTGTGTGCTTTCGATCGCGTTTCGTTTCACGTTGAACATCTGCAGTCGACACAAAACATTGTCCCAAAATTTATGTTTTAAGTTTAGAAATTCACACTATGCTAAAGCAGGCCAATACAATTTGTGTGGCTTTCTTTGCGAAAAACTCACAAAAATCTAACGCACTGTGAGATAATCCATCATCATGGCGGAAAAACTAAAAGCTTTTTGTTTATAAATCCGGTCTCTTTTTGCTATTGGTTCACAGTAAAGAATCATAACTCTCTAATAATAATTGTTATAGACAGTTTGACCCAACGGAAGAAACTTATAATGTACAATAGGACAATAATTGAAGAAAATTTTTTACTAAATCTTGATTTTTGGCTGACATTAGCACAGTTTTTTTGAGCCCTGCATCACCTTTATCACGATATTCTCTCGACTGATCGGTGGATTTCGCACCAAAAAGAAAAGAACTAAGTCTCATCAATTACAATAGTGCATTATCAAATATGATGGTTGCTAGAAATCATCTCGTCGCAGATTTTAATGCGACCATCTTTTTAGTTTTTTTGCTGCCCATCGAGATTTGATGATTTTGAGATCAAATAAATGTTTTGCAGAAGATTAGGCAGATCCATCTGAAATACCAACATCATTAGCAAGGTGCTTAATTATTATTTAGTATTTTTGTGCTCCAAACCTTAGATTTGTATGATGTGATTTTCATCGACAGAGATTAGTGGTTTTCTGAGGCATTCATTCATCTTCATTTCGTTCTTGGTCTTCTTTGAACTGTTGCTGCCACTTGTAAACATTTATTTCTGATAAAATTTATTCACTGAAAATCTTCTGCAACATTTCAAATATTTCTACAGAAGAAATTCCATGTCAGAAAAACTTTTAATTCAACTTCTTTGCTCAACACAATCACACATTGTAGAAATGCATAAAAGCATTTTTCAAGTCATATAAAACCGAAGTTTGGCACAAATATTACCACCAACTTAGAAAAAAAAAACTATTTCTGATGCATATCAGATATACATACCTACATAACTCTAATTGAAAACAGGCCTGACTTTTTCGATATAGTAGAATTTGCTTAAAATTTTGTTTCTATCGTATTACACATTAAATGGAAACTTGCCAGGAATTTATCCTAACCAATAAAATGTATTACAAAATCAGTGTTCCATTTTAAACAAATATTTGCATTGCACCTGTGTATTTTTTGTTTTCTCTGTGATTTGCTGTCTGTCATTGAAAAAACTTTGGAACACAAAACAAAATTAAATGTCCATCATAAATGTATACAAATTTATACAACGATTCAACCAAGTGTGAACAATTTTCAATTATGTTTGATTATTACGGTCAGTAGAAAATATTTAACATAAACAATTTATTTTGTAATTGTAATATGACCACATGAGTGTTTTGATTGGCATAAACATGTGTATGTGTTGGAGAATGTCGTAATTGAGGAAGACAATAAAAGCTGAAATCTAAATCTACCGATTTGGTTGTTTTACATTTCTCATATGAGTGATTCTGCGTTTTAGACATTACTTAGAAAGCCATTAAATATTTATGATTGATTACACAAATATCTGTAAATCTGATTGCGGAAATAGACATTTTAAGCTAACGGTTTACATTCGAATTATTGTTTAGAATTTGTTTAATTTGAAATGAGTACAAAATTCAGAAGAGGAAAGCAATTTATTTTTTTACATTTTTAAAATCAGCAAATCTGTTACGTTTCTTGCTGAGTGCAGGTAAAATTTGTAATAATCACTGTGTTAGCGTTGTTAGTAAATTCTCAAACAGCAGACTACTATGTAGTCTCACTTTTTCTCTATAGGCTAGTAAAATACTAACAATTTTGCAGGATGCTGTGCAAATAAAAATGTTGCTCTGAATTATTTATTCTGATTAGTATCTTCGATGAAGTTATACAAGCATTATTTTTTTTGGTAGAATAGTCAATTTCGAACTTTCAAGCGTTATTTGCGTTTTTCTATTACGTTTTATCACAAAAGTGCATATTGAACAGTAAGCGGCTTAAAATGTTCAATAAGAAATAAGCAAATAAAATAAAATAAAAGTGTGTTCAATTGTAATGGATTATGAGGAGAACAAGGGCATAAATAAAATTTAAAAAGTAAATGTGAAGTTCCAAAATTTCACTAAAAGGTGAAAGGCAGAGCGCGCTGCAAACAACTGGGAGCCGTTTTGCAAAATGATAGTTGGCAGAAGAGAGAAAATTGTACCACTTTTCGATGATGCTATAAAATTCTAACAATGAGCCCAAACGGGGCCACAATATATATATCGCGGTTTAAGAGAGACAAAGGCAGTTGTTTAAGATTATAAGCTAATTATAAATTGCTAGCAGGTATGAGTCAACTGCGGTTTGATTTAGGGAAATCATGTTTGACGATTGGAATCTGAGTGTACGGTATGCTGCATTTAAAACAGGCGATCCAAGCGCATTTATCGACGGTCGCGTGATCAAACTATTTTTCCCATCGCATCTCAATCCTATCGAATGTATTGTAGGAAAGGCTAACTATTCCATCCGGTATGTTTTGATATTTAAGTATGGTTTCAGATTTTTACACTTATGACTTCTAGGGAAATTATGTAGACATCAAAAGCAACTCCTTCAATATATTGAAAGTATTAATTATTTGTCATGTGTATGCAGTCCTAATGAAGTGTTCAATTATGCAAGTAGTATTTTATGTAAGCACCGAATGTATAGCTATTCTTTTAAATTTTTTCCTTCAGGACTATTACAATTTTCGCGCCCTTCAATAAAGGTATTTAAACTTGTCAGGCAAAACATACGAGAAATTTTGCAAATGTCGCTTTTTTCGCCTTACCATTTCTTTATTTTCCCTTTGCATTTATTGTGTAATTTCATTCCAGTGTATTAGAATGAGGCTACCATGCCGTTTATCCGAAAACAAAGTTAATATAAATCGAAATCAATACGCGAGATGCAGGAACAAAAATTTTCAATAAATGCTCCTTAAGTTTGAGCTGTCCACACAATTTGATTGTCGGTTTTATATTAGGTGCTAGTCGATTCTGCCATAACCTGAACGTCAAGTGCCAAGCTTAGACATATGGTTTCTTACACTCCCGAGCAAAATGGCTCTGAAGAAATGGAGATGAGGACCATCATAGAAGCTGTTAGAACCATGATACGTATTCGTGATATGAAGTCGAAATTCTGGGCCCATAACCTTTGGAATAAAATCCAGCCAACGAAAAAAGTAATAAAATATTAACAATGTTTTCAGTTTGAAGTTCAGAACAGATAAAAAACATTTATTGAAAAATATATTGAAGACATTTTGATTAGAACAAATATGCACATATGATTTCACTAAATAGTGATGTTCTTTTGACGTCATATTCTTTTGGTTGTGTGAATATGTATGATTTTGTGCCAAATAATCGTCATATGCGGGAAGTATTGATTTTTGTCTTTCAGTCAAAGAAAACGGCGACTGAAGCTCATCATGAGCTTCAAAACGTTTACGGAAATGCTGCTTTAAGTGAAACAACGTTTCGAGATTGGTTCCGCCGCTTTAAAGACGGCAATTTTGATGTTGACAACCGTTCGCGTGAAGGAAGACGAAAAACCTTCGAAGACACTGAATTGACGGCATTACTTGAAGGGGATCCGTGTCAAACGCAGGTAGAGCTTGCCTCAGTATTAGGAGTTACCCGCTAAGCCATTTCCAAGCGATTACAAGCACTGAGAATGATTCGAAGACAAGGAACTTGGGTTCCTTATGACTTGAAGCCAGGGGACGTTAAGTGCCGTTTTTTCGCCTGTAAACAACTGTTTCAGCAAAAAAAAAAAAGGAAAGGTTTTGTTCATCGCACTGTAGCAGGTGGGGTTTGTTCATCATACTGTAACGAGTGATGCAAAATGGATTCATTATAGCAATCCAAAGAATAAAAGTAATGGGTGCTGCCCGGTCATGTTTCTACGTCATCACATCGGGCGAAATTCATGCTGCGAATGTTATTCTCTGTATTTTGTGCGACCAAATAGATGTTATTTATTAAGAGCTGTTAAAACCAAGCGAAATCATCACTGGGGATCGGTATCGAATTCAAATAATGCGATTGAGCCGAAATCTGCGCGAGAAACGCCTACAATACGCGGAGAGACACCGAAAAGTGATTCTTCAGCATGAAAACGCTCGGCCCCACATGGTCAAGCCCGTTAAAACCTACCTGGATGCGCTGAAATGGGAAATCTTACCCCAGCTACCATATTCTCCAGATATTGCGCCGTCCGATTATCACTTGTTCCTGACCAGCAGTTCCATTTATAAGACGACATCAAGGAATGGCTAGATTCGTGGATAACCTCAAAAGATGAACAGTTTTACCATGACGGAATTCGAGCTTTGTCAGAAAAGTGGGAAAAAGAACTAGCTAGCAATGGGCAATACTTTCAATGAATCATTCGTAAACATGTTTTCATAATAAAGTTGAATTTTTATAAAAAAGAAAGAAAGAAAAAAACAAAAAAAAAACAGCGAGAACTCAGCTGCGCACCTGATATATTACAAAATGTCCATGAAAAATACTTATTTATTTTTAAATCATTACGAATATTTAGATCCCGAACGTGCATTATATGAAAAATTTATGGTTTTAGCACATCATATATCGTATAAAATATTCATAATAAAACTTAGACATGATAATTTTTTGTGGAGTTTCTTATGCAAAGTTAATGTAATACCACCAATATCTCAAGGAAATATAAACTGACTGTGAATAACCATTTTACAATACTTTGTTATTCTACAAAACTCAGACATGTGTTTGCAGCTTTGTTGTTATTTTCCTGCCCCCCTTTTCAAATTTTCGACTTCTTGCCATATCCCCACACAAGTACATTCTTGATGGAAGACTAAAAGTCAACAATAACTGACAGACTCCGATTTTGTTTTTTTTTTATGATAGCAAAATATTTTGTTTCAAAGTATAACAATAAAGAAAAAACAAACTTTTTGTTCCACAAACACAAACACTGTGGTAATGGTTTTTGAAAGCAAAGTTTTAGAAAATAACCAAATAACAATGTATCGTAATTTTTTCGCAAACAATTATTAGAAAAGTTGTAGTCAAAGCAGGATACCCGTATTATTAAATTTATCAAAACCAATTGATTTTATGAAAGAAAACAATTGAACTTATTATGTAAGTGTATATAGGAATACATTTACACAAACTGTATGAAAAATATATATATGAAGCGATATATATAGCTAAATTTAATTATATGTTAATGTGTATTACATTTATTATGAAATTTATAATTTATATATGAAATTTAATTTATATGTTTTGCTTATTTTCATTGCAGTTACAAAATTTGTACGCATTGGTATTGCCGATAAAAACGATTCACCACCTTATTTTGATAGATTTTTATACGAAACTGAAATCGATGAAAATGCCGATTTACAAACAGAAGTACTCACAGTTAATGCCAAAGATCACAATGAGTGTAAGTACTAATATTTCTAATTTTATGGGGGAAATATACAATCTAACCACGCCGTATAAGATAATCAATCTGGTAGGCGTCATAATAATCAATTAATTGCAGGGAAGACAACAAATCAAATTGATTGGAACTTTCTGACATCGAAAGCGAAATCATACTCATACATAAAAAAAACATTTGGGTAATTCTTTTCCACTTTTCAATACGACTAAGGTAGTTGCTTGTTATAAGCTTTCAAATAGATGAAAGTATTTCCTCATTAAACAGTCTTGGGAAACTATGAGCAGCTGGTTTCACATACAAACTTAATGCCATGAGTTCGGAAGTGACATAGGCATCTCATAACTTATGCCAGTGCTAAAAAATAAATTTTATATAGACGAGCAACGTGATATTAAACGGTGCAGTATTTACATGAATTAATTACTAAAAACAAAAACCAATGAAATTAATCATATATGTAGGTCATGTGTGTAAACTGATGTTGTATATCCTGCATGAACTCATATTAATTCTATTCGGCAACAAAAATTCACACAAGATTAGCCAGGGAAATATACGGACATAACTGAAAACAAAGTAGCTCGAACTTCATAAAGCTACTACGGCGTAGTACAGGGTGTCGCAATAGAACGTGCATATTTAAAAAATAGATTAAAAAATAAATACATATAAAAAATAAATCTAAGGCATTGTAGAGTAATAAATGGAGTTTATTTTTTAAAAATAACATCATCTAAATGGTGATCCTTTCTACGACGGCACTCCTCTAACCACAAACGAAAATTATTAAAAACTTTCTTCAGTAATACTGGTGTAATGGCTGCCATTTCACCACGGATATTCTCCTTGAGCTGAACGATAATTCTTGGATTATTACTGTAGACTTTGTGTTTGAGGTATCCCCACAAAAAAAAGTCAAGTGGCGTTAAGTCTGGACTACGTGGGGGCCATGGGATATCACCTCTTTTAGAAATCAGTCTGCCAGTGAACATCTGCTTCACCACCGCCATGGAGTCATTTGATGTGTGACAGGTAGCTCCATCTTGTTGGAACCAAGTTCTGGAATTCACTATTCTTGAACTTTCAATTTCTGGAGCCAAAAATCCGTCCAACATCTCAACATAGCGTTCCGTATTAACCGTTATTTACCAACTATTCCTCTGCCAGAGATTGCTGCCCATACTGTCACTTTAAGACTATGCTATGGTTTCTGGTGTTTGATTTTGGGATTTTCACTGTTCCAGTAACGACAATTTTGACGGTTTACGAACCCATTCATAAGGAAATGAGCCTCGTCAGAGAAAAGGATATTGTGAAAATTGGAATATCGATTAAGCATTTCATTAGCAAATGCGAGCCTTGCTATGAAGTCAGACTCTTTCAATTCTTGTGTTAATTGCAGCTTATATGGATGCAGTTTAAGATCCAATGTTAAAATTCGTTGCAAACTTCGTCGCGATAAATGTAAGACAGACGATCTCTTCCGAGTCGACAGTTGTGGATTTCCTCGTACTGACTCCATAACTCTCTCAACATTGTCTTCGGTCCTAGGTGTTCTTGGGCGACCATTTGCTTGTGGTTTAAATGTTGAACCGATCTCTTCAAAACGCTTTACCCATATTTTAATTAAATTAGCACTCGGAGCGTCACTAATTCGCCGTAGTCCATATTCAGCACAATATAGTCGCCTAGTAGCAATATATGAAAGAGAATTCTCGTAAAATGCGCGACGCTTCCCGTCGAAGTGATTCATAGCGACTAAAACTCCATGAACCCGCCATCCCAACGATGTAGACACTGCTAGTGGAGTGAAAGCTCTTTCCTTAGCCTTACAACTATCAGGATAAGGAAATCTGTGCACGTAAACAGTGACCTTTGTTGTTTAAATTATGCATAAATGATATTTCTAACTGTTTTAAAAAAGTAAATTTTTTTTATATGCAGATGACTTAAAAATATATCACAAAATTTCTAATATTTCTGAGGCTCTAGATCTTCAGAACGATTTAGATAATCTTCTTGACCGGTGTCCCCTATATAAACTTTCATTAAATCTTAGGAATCCATTTTTCATTTTCTAGTTCCCGTAATCCAATTCAACTGGTCTTCAAAATTGGTGACTGACTTTTACTTCGCATATAAATTGTATCATCCCTAAAGTTTATTCTATACTAGCGTATATTAGAAGAAATTGTTCCGATTTCACTGATCCACAACACAACATATGCCCAACATAGTGCTTTGAATCGCGGATTTATTGAATTCAATATCCTAAATGGGATTGCAAGAAATTAATACCTAATTCAACACCTAGAGTTTTGTATGTCTAGAAATAACTTTAAACTGTTCCTTTCTGGATGTTTAAAATAAAATAATTTATTTTTTTTATTTCTAATAATGTTGTAGACTGACTTGAGATACCCATAATGCGCTGTATACGTGGAGAGGTCGTTTTTTCAAGTTGCAATTTCCTACGATTGCTCTGCAAATTTGGGGGGGGAAAATTGACGAAGCATGTTTTTTAACTAATCTGAATGCGCTGAATTAACAAATTGGGCTATCTCGTCTTGTTTATTTTTTTATCGCATGCTGGCAATACTGTAAAACAGTCGATACTGGCACTACAATTTCAAAATTATCAATTTGACAGAAGCCCACAATCATTCTCAAACTTCATAAAAGCAACGTTTAAGCATTTCAGGGAGATCGTTCGATACTGATTGAAGCTATTCCTGTTTAACAAAAGTTGCTGGTTTCAATATGAAAAACCGAAAAAATATTGCTTACGCGAATGTCTCATCGGTTTTCCAAACCAGTTCAACGTCTACCAAATGATCCATTACCAGTCACTCCCAGTGCTACCGGCAGTGAGTCCGAGACATCTTTCACCAGCAGTGGTAGTTTGTATTAGGCTGATGATGAACGCCATTTACTGACTTAAGCTGATCTGAATGATCTAATTCGGGATTTACATTTAACGAAGCAAGACACAGAATTACTTGCTTCACGCAGTTGAGACAAAAGTAACAATCTATGGAGATGGGAGCTTGGAATTGGCTGCATATTTTAAAAAACTCTATTCAAAAGAAACACTCAAATTCAATACTGTACTGATGGTAATGGATTATTTCAAAAAATAAACCAGCCATACGGCAAAACTGAATGGAGATTATTTACTGATGGCTCTAAATACAGTTTAAATGCTCTTCTTTTGCATAATGGGAATGAAACCCCTTCCATACCAAATGCTCGTGCTGTTAATACAAACGAAAATTCACTTTTGAAAATTCATTGATTTTTAAATAAACTAATGGTTTTTTATGTAAAAAACGAAAAAAAAAACATATTTTTTTTTTTGTATCTCGAAAACCTGACGTGATAGGGAAAACCCAATTCGAATTCAGTCCACCAAATTACCCTAGGAAAGATATTTGATTGATCCAGTCCAATACTTTGTTGGCTAGTGTTATCAACAGTGGCATGTCTTGTCCATCATCAAATCGAAAGGATTGCAAAATATCAGTATTGCGGCCAATAACCTCTTCAAAACGCTCAACATGACCGGCAGCTGTGTGTCCTGTGTTTAAAAAATGCTATCGTCGCTGTGTCCACAATGGTATCTCCACCCAGAGCATGTAACCATGCGAAAGATTAAAACCCTTTGTAACTGACATTGGTGATTGACTATCTTCGACTTGCCACCGGCTACCCTAAGGCACTTTCTATCAAATGCCAGATAGGACAACAACTCCTTGTGCTGTCCTTGTGCTTAATAGCCTTTATGACAAGATAATGAAGAATGCGACAGTCAACGGAAATGGTATTATTTTTCACAAAAGTCATATGTTATTTACGTTTATTGATTACATAGATGTCATTTGTCAGAAAATTCGATTTGTAATCGCAGTTTTTTCTAGCAGCAAAAGTGGCAATGACTGGCAGAAGGAGACAAAAGTACGTTATATGTGTTGAGGAACAATGCGTAAAAGTGATTGGCACTCAACACCAACCTAGACTTTAGAGTCGTGGAATATTTTCTCCACCTCAAACACGCCATCAACAAAATTAGTAATTTAAGTTACCTTCCGATGAACAAATCGACACTTGCTCAAGGACCTAGCATCCGCGCAGAACCCCAGGTAAGGGCACAAGCGGTTCAAAAGTCTCAGGTACTTATTGAGATAAAACTAATTAGTAAGCTGTATGGATGCATCATCATTAATAATAAATTTTGGACTGATATTAATTGCATTCCGAAATCGGAGTGGTCACGCACTTCGAAATATAGCAGTTGCCATGTGACTGGACCACGATGTGCGAACCACTGAAAATGCTTTAATATGGAAAGTCTTCGATAATAAACAGTCAGTCAAGCCAATTAGACTTGTGATGTATCTCAGAAGGAGCGTAGAAAAGTATCTAATTTGGAATAGTTTTTTGTCTTTTTTTTTTGCTGCGACTTGGGAGCGATTGTAGATGTTAGGTGCACAACTAGTTCCCGATGTTTGCCAAAAGATGGCGCCATCTGTAAGTGCTAGTCGATTCAACCAAAACCTTAACTTCATGAGCCAAGCTCAGGCATATGGTAAACGTATCGCCTCCACACAATAGTGATTTTTTTTCTATGTCATATTTTTTTGGTTGTGTAAATATCTATGATTTTGCGCCAAATAATCGTCATATGCAGGAAGTATTGGTTTTCTTCTTTCAATCGAAGAAAACGGCGGCTGAAGCTCATAAAGAGCTTCAAAACGTTTACGGCGATGCTGCTTTAAGTAAAACATAGTGTCGAGATTAGCTCCGTCGTTTTAAAGATGTTGACGACAGTTCGCGTGAAGGAAGCCGAACAACTTTTGAAAACACTGAATTAACGGGGGATCCATGTCTTACGCAGTTACAGCTTGCTTAAGTATTAGGAGTTACCCGCTAAGCCATTTCCAAGCAATTGCATGCGTTCAGCGATAAAATAGGTAGAATTTTCTTCATAGTATTGTAACGGGTGACGAAAAAGGATTCACTACAGCAATCCAAAGAAAAAAAAGGGCTGCCTGGTCATGCTTTCACCCCAACAAGAACGCAAGATTTAAATTTGGCGCCATTCGAAGTGTCATTGTTTGACATTTGAACAATTGTTATTGTTTGCTAGTAGAAGGTACGAGGTTAGTAAAAATGGAGCGCTACACGAATGAACAAAGCATTCTCATTGTGAAATTGTTTTACCAAAATGGTGAACGTTTTGCGGCTACAGTTCGCAAATTGCGATCAATTTCGGGTCACAATAATGCTCCCAAAATAGTCAACTGTAAAGAGATTAATGGACAAATTTGCCAAACCTGGGTCTGTTAGTGACGTAAAGACAACAACGCGCCTTCGACCAGGTCGATCGACCGAAAATGTCGCAGCTGTACGTGATGATGTCGCTCAAACTCCATCCACCTCAATTCGACACCGAGCTCAGCAAATTGGTGTCTCCAAATCCACTATGCAGCGAATTTTGACAAAAGATCTGCATCTTCATGCATACAAAATTCAATTGACTCAGGAACTGAAGCCAGCTGACCATGGACAGCGAAAGGAGTTGGTTAATTGGGTATTGAAGAGACAACATGAAAATGCTAATTTTGCCGATAAAATCATCTTCAGTGACGAGGCCCATTTCCAGCTTGATGGCTTCGTCAATAGGCAAAATTGTCGCATTTGGGGTGAGGAAAGCCCTCGAGTGATTCACGAGAAGCAAATGCATCCTCAACGTGTCACTGTGTGATGTGGATTTTGAGCTGGAGGAATCATTGGACCTTTTTTATGAAAATGCGGCATGTCAAACGCAAACAGTCAATGGCGTTCGGTATCGTGAAATGATAACCAGTTTTTTCGTGCCTAGAATTGAAGAAATGAATGTGGAGGGCATGTGCTTTCAACAAGACAGCGCCACATGTCATACAGCCAGAGAAACAATCCAATTGCTGCATCAGTCATTTCCCGGTCGTGTTATTTCACGTTTTAGAGACCAGAATTGGCCGTCTAGATCGTGCGATTTAACAGCATTAGACTTTTTTCTTTGGGGTTTTTTGAAGTCGATGGTTTACGCGAATGAGCCGACGACAACTAAAGTCTTAAAAGAGGAAGTTGGACGCTGCCTTAATGAAATACCGCAGCATTTATGCAAAATGGTCATTGAAAATTTCATTAAAAGATCGCGTGCGGGCCAGCAAAGCAGCGGCGGACATCTGCCCGATGTATTGTTTCATACATAACCTCATTCTGTCTACTTTACGATATAATAAAGTTTCACGATTTTTTTTTGTTTAAATATCTGTGTTTTATTTAAAATTTAAATCTTGCGTTCTTGTTGGGACACCCTTTATTTTATTCTCAATAAGGAAGGTGTAATTAAAATTAACCACGTTATGATGGATTTCTTCATTTTTACAAATAGTTTAAAAAATGTTCGAAACATTTGGAAAAGAAGCCATCATCTTAATGGACAGTGAAATATATTACTTTAGTGATTTGAAATAGATTTACTCATATTTGAAACGTAAATTTTTATAAGATAGTCAGCCTTGATTTCAATTTCTTAAAAAAGCTCCAGCTGCAAAATCTCTTCAAATTCTGTTCATTAGAATAAATTGGTAGGACCGAAATTTATGTGGTTTTGTCATTTTCTGAATCATTTGCCACATTTTCAGTTTGACGAAAAAAAAATTTTTTTGTTTATTTGTATCCGAAGAAATCGTGTGTCTGAAGTCGCCCTTAAAATGTGTCCTTCAAAGTATTTTTATTTTAGCCATTTACTATATTTTGCAAATAAAACTACCCACAGCGACGCCGAAAAGTCTATTTACCATTTCGCTTTTCAATTTTGCTAGAAAAAAAAAATAAATCATAATTTTTTTTTTCTTTTTGCCGAAAACAAATGTGTGTGCAAATTAAAGTCAATTATTATGAGCCCTATCCCCGTACGAGTACTTCCTCTCCGCCAGAAAATGAATCGAAACGTATAAGAAATATACATTTATGTTGTGCAAACTTCTTACGAATTTCTATTTGTGTTTCTGCTTTATATAGACATTTATACGATTTAGCAAAGAAAAAGTACGCTCATATGTATACCAGTCTATATGTGCACATATGCGAGTACATTGGCTTATGTGCTTGAGATTTATGAGTCTCAAAAATATTTATGAGCAAAACTTTTCTATGGTTTAAAAAGAGAAATCGGTTCGTTATTGCCGTATTCGTATTGAAAAAAAAAACAGAATTTAAATTTGCTTTATTCAAAGCAAAAGCTTTAGATAGCAAAACAGTATTTCAAGAATGTCATAATAATAATCCCACCACAGATATCTACATACATCTGTAAATGTCTCTAAGGAGACCCCTTCTAAATTGAAATTACATCTTTTTCGGAAATATAATACCAGTTTCTTGGTATTTCATTTCCTCGGGGCAAATTTAGCACTTGCTGTGTTTGCAGTTGTGCTAAATTTGGAAAATCAACAAAACGTTGCTGTGTCTTATTTCCTTTCACACAAATACGCAGAATTTATAACGCGTATTTATATGAGTATTTATGATTCTCTGTACAAATTGTGTGTGAAAATGTACATCCGCATCAAACGGAGGTATTTGTTAACAAAGTTAAATTAATTGAATTGAGCCGGCATTTAATGCTTGCCTGCATGGGATTAAGCTATTCTTGCTTCATTTTTCCCCTAGCCTTCGGCGGAATTTCGTTGAACTTTAAATGTATTCAATTATTAATATAAATTTGGAAAAATACGCACATAGCGGCCAAAACGGCCGCCATCATTTTAACCGTAGGCTGATTTAATTGCCCTCTGAATCGCGTGTTCAATTGAAGGGAAATTGGAAAATTTCAACATGACAATTTTTTTTTTTTTTTTTTTTGTGATGAAATAAAACAATTTTGTACAACCAATCAAGTGGACAGAAGTCAGCAACGGTAAACGCATAAATATATTGAAACTCTCAATAAGTCGAAAAAAATGTGCAGAATTTAAAATTTAATGCTACTTCATATCAAACAGAATAGTAATTTCACGCTTGCAATATTTTTAAAAATGTTGAATAAAAATTGTTTAAAACAACAAAAAAAAAAAAAAAAAAAAAAAAAAAAAAAAAATTACGGAAATATCCGATTTGACAGATTACGAGATGTGTTTTTAAAAAATAAAGCGAATTTTAATTTTTCTCAAAAAATACTTATTTATTTATGAATTTCTATTTTATCTCCTTCAAACTAGTCCCCCTCAGTTATAATACACTTGTGTCAGCGTTTTTTCCAATCTTCGAAGCAATTTTGTAATGCACTTTTTGGTATGTCCATGAGCTCTCTCAGCGATTCAGTTTTTATCTCCTCAATCGTCGCAAAACGCCGTCCTTTCATGGGTCTCTTCAATCTTGGGAACAGGAAAAAGTCGCAGGGGCCAAATCTTGTGAATACCATGGCTGAGGCATGATAACGGTGTTGTTTTTGGCCAAATAATCTCTCACAAGCAAACATGAGTGAGCAGATGCATTATCCTGACGCAAAAGCCATGAATTTTTTTCGACAATTCCGGACGTTTTTTTTTCATATTGCTTCACGTAAACGGCACATAGCTTCAAGGTAATAATCATTATTTAGGGTACGACCTTGTGATAAGAACTCCTGATACACTACGCCATGGTAATCGAAGCAAAACCTTGACATTTGATCGAACTTAGTGTGCTTTTTCTGGTTTTGGCTCTCCTGGACTCTTCCATTCTGACGATTGGGCTTTGGTTTCTATGTCATAACCATATACCCATGATTCGTCACCAGTTGTGACGCTTCTAAGCAAATCTAAATCATCGTTGACGTCATTCAACAATTCCTGAGCAATGCTCATGCGACGTTGTTTTTTTTTCAAAATTCAGCAATTTTGGAACGAACTTCGCTGCCACATGCTTCATGCCCACAATTTTCGAAAAGATTGCATTTCATGAGCCAACCGGTATGCCGACATCCTCAGATACTTCTCTTATTGTGAATCGACGATTCTCCATAACAATTATCATCACTTTCTCAACGTCATCATCGGCTGTTGATATGCTGGGGAGTCCAGAGCGAGCATCGTCATTCACATCTTCTCGAATTTCTGTGAAAAGCTTGTACCACTTCTAAACATTTTTTCGACTCAGAGTACTCTCACCGTATGCCACTATCAGTATTTCAAGTGTTTTTGAGCACTTAATTCTATTTTTTACACAAAATTTGATGCAAAATCTTTAAGCCATTTTTTCGATAGCAGAAAATCGCTTAACATGCAAAACACTTGTCTTATTTATGGCTCTCACAAACAATCTAAACATGCTATATGGATAACACCGTCAACATATCTTGGAGACGAGTGTACCAACATAAAAAAAAAAAAAATAATAATTGAAAGTCGAATGTACGTAGCCGGCGAAATTTGAAAATTCGCCATATTTTTTGAACACACGTCGTATATGGCATATCTGGTAATTTTCAAATATAAAATCAAAATTTCATTTTTAATCCCAAAACTTAAAAATATCGATTAATTCCGAAAACAACGCACTTCGGAAGTGGGGCAAGGAAAGAATTTTTTTCTCTGCAAAATTTATCTTTATACTTTAAGTCAAAGAGCTATCTAACATCTCAATGCCTATTTTGCACAGGGGCTTATCTCGAAATAAACTTCATCTTCCATGAAAACTTCTTCTTTGATCCAAATCTGTTTCCTTGGCGCTTGCTTTTGAGATTTGCAAACAGATAATAAAGGACCAGCTCTTGAGAATACGGTAGATGTCAATATAAGAAACGAATACGAAAATGGTCAATTGTTCGGTTTTTAAAACAACTTGATATTTTCTGTTTTTGCTTCGTCCTTTAAAGGATCAAAAAGAACCATATACAACACCATATGCCATTGTAACAATATAATATTCAAAATTTGCTGTTTATCTATTTTCAAAGTAGACAGACGATTGATATATAATTATACGTATCTCAAAATACAGAGACATTTATATTCTCCTTTCGGCCATCTTGCGCAGCTTTAAGCTGGTTCTTTCTGTCCAGCAAACGATCGTTTATTATATTTTCGCAACCGTCCAGCGAAATAAATAATAATTCTCTATTCGCATCAAAAAATAAAATGAATGAAATATGTATGTTGTCAGCAGTGAGCTGCTCCACAAAAAAAAAACTAAAAATGAAAAAACAGCATATGCGAGCTGTAAGCTAATGAAATCTCGCCAATTGAACCGCAAGATATGTTCTTTGTGTTCGATCCTATGTATAGGTTGTAGTTTTAGAGCATACCAAAAAGCTGGAACTCATCGGTATTTATGAAACAAATTCACACCGCTGCTCTTAAGTCTGGCTGCTGCTCTCTCCTCTACTCCAATATAGTGATGCCTCTAGAATGCAGATCATCTTCTGCTAATTTATTTTTCAATTATCGAACATAATTTTTGGAATTTATTTACAGTTGCTGACGCAGCCACCTCTCCTAAATATCTATTGTGTTCAGTATCATCAATGTTTATACGACTTCGTTCAAAATCAGAATCACAATAGCATTTTTAAGGCTTTTGCTGAGTTTGAACAATAGTCGTTCCAACAAAAGGCTGCGTTTCGTTCCATTCTGTATAAAAAATCAAAAGCAATATCACTTAGAGCACAGTAACTTATACGGAAGTGTTCCTAAAACTAGCTGACCTAATAAAGAAGACACAAAAAAGTTCGGAAAAATGTTAATTTTTTCCACATAATCTCTATCAAATTCCTCAAAATAGCCACCACTGCATCTCTTCGTTGTTAACAAATCTTTTACCACCGAGACATTTTCCCAAGTTTAGAAATAGAAAATAGCCCAAAGGAGCGAAATCTTGCGAATAAGGAGCGTGATGAAACAACTCGAACTTTAGTTAATTAATGAATGGTCGGTCGACTTTAATTATGTGAATTGGACTCTGTATTGATAAAGGTGCAAATACAAATGCAAAATACGCCCTAAAGAACTATACGGTAGGCCCAATTGCTGAGAACACTTTCACTAACAGAAGCGATATTATCGGCAGGCGTACATTGCCATGATGCACAGGGCTGACACATATATGTAAGGCTTCCAGTCTTTTCAAATTTCTTTATAATGTTTCCAATTTCTTGCACAGTAGATCGATTACGACGACCATAATCACCCCGTAATGCACAAAAAGTGCGCACGTTTGAATCATCACTTTCGTAGTAAGTTTTAACTATTTTTACTCATTTTTGGGTTGTTAAGTAGCCCATATTCGTAAGTGGCAAACTTTTCACTAAATAAATAGCACTTCAGATGACAGGCCTTTAACAGCTGACAGCCTTGCCAGAGCGGCTGTTTTAAAACCAATAAAAGGACTACTCTATAGAAGTATAGTAGTGTCGCAGCTTTTTTTTAATTACTTGGTTTATTAAATATTTTGTGTACTTTTCATCTATAACGGACTATAGGATTGAAAAAGTTGTTTGACTGAATCACAGTTTATAAAATCTGTTAAATGATGTAAGATTATTGAATCCATTTGTGCTTATTACGTTATTATTTTAAATATTAAAATATTATATTTATTCTTTTACTTCGCATCTTAACTGTTTCTTTGCTTTTTTCATTTCAGCCTCGAATATTCGATACGCGATCACAGGCGGTAACATAGGCAATGCTTTTAGTGTACACAATAATACGGGAGCTATATACGTAGCAGCACCCTTAGATTATGAAACCAGACCAAGGGTAAGTAGAATTGAATTGTTTAAGAAAGTACATAACATTCCATATCTACAACAATAGGAGTAAACTATATGAGCGCATTTAAGAATTACAGACCTGAAAGGAGCACAAGGACATGATGTTATAAGAAATATGTCATTATAACATATTACTGTAATTAATCTGATAAAAATATTTTGGAAGCGACAACATACAATTTGTCCACATCATATGTTAAATTTATTGGGTGGTTGTGCAAACAACTGTCTTCACTTAGCACCGAAATTTATGGTGAATTTCGGCGTTTTTGGAAGCACTTTATTTGGTAGAGCCTCTTTGCTTTGCAAAGGGCTCTCCATTATTACTATTACTACAGCTATCATATTTTTCCTTCTTCCAATGAGAGTTGGAGAAGTGAACTTTCTTTATCATACTGGTATATTCAATTTGAGATTATTCAGAAAATGTAAAGAAATGGTGGTTGACGATCATCTGCTCTCAATTGCTGAAACTATTGGATTTTGCAAGTGAATAATTGGGCATCTTTTTGTACAATTCTTATCATACCGAGATTGATGACAATTTGATGTTCCTGAATTGACCCGTATAACCTCTGACGCAGCAAACACAATTCCGTCGGTACACACGGTACAATAAATGGAACTCCGACTGTTGCTCACTAACAACCCAGTCTTACGAGCTTTAGGCTAAAACTCGCATGCAGATGCTTTGTTTTGCAAAATTTATTTTCAATAAACGCATAATTTGAGCAACATAGAACTCACTTTAAAAATATCACTGTAAGCAAAAAGTAGGGTCAGTTTTTGTTTTTCTTAAAAAAAATCTTTATTTATTCCACCAATTCTATTTCACTACTTTCAAAGTATTCCTCTCTGGACACATCACACTTAGGCCAACGTTTTTTCCAATCTGCAAAGCACGCTGTAAATAACGCTGAGTCTCTCAATCGACTCAAAACAGTATTCTAAGTTTTGGACGTAGCCAGAAGTCATATAGTATTAATTCAGTCGAAAACTGTGGTTGTGGTTGTGGATATTAGTTAAATCTCACTGAGCCAATTCAGTGTGAGATGGTGTATTATCATTATGCAAAATTCAGAGGCTATCCGGCCGGCTTTTGCAAATAGCTTCACGCGAACGCGAACATAATACTCAAATAATATTCGTCGTCAACAGTTTAGTCAAGCGGGGAAACTTTTATTGCACCATACCACGATAATTAAACAAAAATATCAGCATAACCTGGAATTCCGAACGACTTTGGCGCAATCTTTTCGATCTTGCTCCATCTATGGCACACCATTCACTCGATTGGTCTCTTATTTCCTAATCGTAAGCACATACACTCAGTTTTATTTTTTGATTTTCGGTAACATAGAACATAATCCCTTTAATTGAATTTCTTGCTTTATTTTTAATTTCTTTTCGCTTTTTTTTACATTATAAGAATTGGTTGTTTAAATAAAATCAAATGAAATTGTTGTGTTTAACATGAAATAAATTAAAATACATGATTTAATACAAACAACTTTGCCAAATACATAAGCTTCAAATAATTGAGAAAAAAAGTTGGTGTCTATGATTGAATTTCGCTAAGTGTATCTCATAATACGGCCAGTAATAGTGCGCAAGATGGGCAATGTGCTAGTAGCCAGAAATCACAGGCTTGACAGACTTTAACGTCATGATGCTTTTGCGAACAAAATCCGAGCTTTTGGTAACAATCGATATTTGATGCGGTCCAAAATTTTTTCCAAAATGATGCCTACTTAATCATTTAAAATGTAAATTAATCATTTAATAAAAAATTGTTAATTGGTGATTTTTAAGCAGGAAACCTCAATGATGGCCGTGACTTTGAGTGCCAGAAGTTGATGGTCGTCTGGGCCGTTTTTCGTCTTTAATTTATTCTCGACCTTCTTTGAACTATTAATGGCACTTGTAAAGATTTCTTTCTATCAAAGTGTATTCAAGGAAGGCTTCTGCTGTGTTCTGCAATTTTCGTATTCTATAACTTCCATTTCGTTAACAAAATGTCATGCAACTTATTTGCTCAACACATAAGTAACAATAACACATTGTAAAAGTTTACGGAATCACGTTTTGTGTTGTTCAAAACAAAGCGTTGCTCAAACACTGTTAATATTTGTGATGTGAAATTTGACACAAATGTTTACCCCACGATATATCCGGGTAATTTAACTTAAAAACTGGTCTTATTTTTTTGACACAGTAGAAATTTAGCAATATTTCTAAACATACGACTATGTAGCTCAAGCGGAAAGCAAAACGATGTTTGATACTGGCTTGCAATCAAAATTCTAAGCGAGAGAAAATAATGTCTAAAATACGTGTGATCAAAGTAATATCTAGACCACGTTGTATGTGGGAAAAATGCACTTTAATACGCTTACCTCGCTAACACATGTAAGACTCTTCATTTTGCACTACAACACAAATCCTTTAACATAACCTTAGTCGCATAGTCATATTTGTTACAAACTCGACTCCAGAATGTTGCACATATTTTTCATTATTAACTATTATAACAAGATGAATTTAAAAAAGTGTGTCCTTACATTGTCGCTCATTGTTCACTGTGAAGGTGCTGAACCGACTATAGAAATCATCTAATGATTAATGTCTTCTTTTTGCTCAGATTTATAGCAAGAGCCGCACAATCAATTACTTTCGAAGAAAAAAATCGCCATATCGTGATATACATACATACATACATACATACATACATACTTACATACATACATACACACATAAATATTCCTGCAAAAGCCAAATTGATATTTAAGTTCTTCTAAATGAACTTGAAAATACACACAAAAACGCTTAAGAGTACTTACGCTGTATGACCCCAAAAAAAAGTCAGCACTTTGGACGAAAGGTCGCCAGTCACACTTCTGTCATTGAAAGGGAGCATTGTACTTTAGCACTTTTCATCTATTTTAAAATCGCATTATTCATATTTTTTAAATGCAGCAAAAATGCACATCTTTCCGGTTACAAAGAAAAAACTATGCGAAGCAAAAAGTTGTAGAAGTTCATATGCTTTTCTTGTATTTTTTGTAGAACACTTTTTCATTTGAAAGTAATTTCGGTATATTCTTGTTCAGTTTTGGCACAGAGATGATGTAAACTTTTTTTTTGGGGTTTTGCTTTTAGCTTTTAAACATGAGTAAACGAAAAAAAAACTGCAGATAGAGAAATACCAAAACTTAACTTCACAACTAAACCAGGAGAACATCAGTTACTTTCAGACTTGTGATTTGCATACCAGCTCTATTTCCACATCCAAGGCTGAGGCAAAACAAACAAAAAAAAAAAAACAAAAAAACGAGCAACTGTTGCAAGTTGTTATTATGGTAAGGTAGCTGGATGTGATATGAGTGGGGGGTAAAGGCGCCATTGCATATGTAAAGTGCACGCTAATGACAAATTTATTTCGGAATAATCTCACATAAATTGCAACTTTTTTCTGTGTTGCAAATAACTTCAACAATAGCACAAAAGAAAAATTATAGCACAACTCTTAGTGTATACCAGCTCAAATGCACATCAGAAAGCACACTAACACTATATAAAGTTTAATGCAGATTATGTCGAAGACATTAAAGTTTTATAATTCATGCGGTATTTTTGTTTTTTTTTCACAAAAAGAAAAATGCAAAAGAATTGTGGAACCTCGTGATCACATTAGTTGCAGGTCTAATTTATGCTCATATACTCGTAAGCCAAGTGCGACATTTTTGGTATGGCAAATACAGTTAAAACTTGTTTTCTCAATTTTATGTTAGTGAGTTCCCAACCAGCATAACCTCTTCACATCAGGTACGTCCATTGCTGAGCAGTTTCGAGATCATATTTGCCTGCTACACGGTTTCTGTCTAGGATGACAGAGAATTTTTTTCCTTTTCTAAAATGAAGCTGCATAGAACCAATTTTCATAGGAACTCTCATTCATTTTTAACTGAAGTCTTGTTAAATTAACAAAACAATTAAGAGGCTTCCAATAACATCCCCACAAAAATATTTAAACTCATTTAAAAAGAATAACATTTTCATCTTAATTAATCACTTCCAAAGAAGCGGTTTTATACCACTCCCAAAAGTAGACAAATTAAATAGTTTTTAGTCAGCTGAATTACATTGGAATGAAAATAGCTTATTTGAGATCGGCTTCCACATATCAGTGGCAACTACAGAGCCTTTCGTACTGACAGCTACAATATTATTGTAATATTCTTAAAATTGCATTATATCAAGTTACACTGAATTAAGTTGAATTGCACTGAATTGTAGATATTGTAAATTTTAAAAATTAACTATTTATTTGCCTGTGTAAGGGCCCCTTCAAACAACCATGTAACGATAAAAACCCCTATATTGTTACGCCCATATGGCAACCCAGCGAGGCACGGAGGTCTCTTGGTTGAAATCAGCGGGATACTTGATCTCTTTCAACCGCCAGCCGCCAACCAGGCCACTTCGCCCTCAACATACGAATAAAACCCGAAATAATGTAAGTTAACCGTTATTTTTTCCTCATCTCTATGACGAAACCCCCTCGTAAGTATACACATCCCTCTAAGAACCTTAGTTCTTCCATAAAACCTCCAATCTCTCTCCCGGAACCTAAGTTCCAAAGTAAATCTTCAGACCAAATCTGCATCTCGCAACTGCATTTTACAACCGGGTTATCCATTTTCCGGTTTTAAAATTAAAGTTAAATAAAACACACATAAAGCTATAATTTCGATGAGAATTTTATTTTATTATAACGCTTGGACTTTACCATTATGTATGAACTACAATGTCATTTAAATGACCTACTCTGGATTGGTTGGCCCACTGCTGGATCCTTTTAAGGTAATCTTCGACCACTTTTTTGCACATTTCGGGCGGTATCTCGGCGACAACTGGACGAATGTTAGTTTTCGAACGCTCCAACTTTTGGGGATTATCCGCGCAAACACGGTGTTAAATTGCATGAAATGTGCCCACGTTTGAATCACCAGTTTTGTGGTAAGTTTTAACTATTTTTACGCATTCTTCGGTTGTTAAACAATCCGTATTTGTAAATGGCAAATCTTTCATTAACTAAATAACTCTTCAGATGACAGGTATTTAACAGCTGATAGCCTTGCCAGACCTTGAAACCACTAATTGGATAACCCGTTATTTTGACTTAACGCAAATTTGTTTTAAAAGTTTTATAAGTTAATTACATATAAACTCAAAAGAAGATAGATTATGTTAACGAAAATCATTTGAACGAAACTCAAATTGCGTGTTTATGTTATAAAACGCCAGATCTAAAAATATCGAAAAGGGTTTTAAAAAACAATACTCCTTTAATGGTTAAAAAAATAACATCAACACGATAGGAAAACATGCCACAAAAAGTACCCCTGTCTTAGATAAACTAATGTTATGTCATTGTTGATTATGGGCTCTATCTCCTTCGCCATTTTGCTCAAAAAGTTGTGACGAATTTCTGCTTCCGTATATCTGGAAGAATTCGCGGTCAATATTTAATAATATTCACAATGCACCCTAACTCGTCGTGGAAAATTAAATTTATTAAATGGACTTGCTGGATCAAAAGTAAGTAAGAACCAAATTTAAATCCACGTTGACTAAATTTTCTGGTGTCTCCCATGCAAATAATACAATAAGCTTCGAAATCTAACAACTACATAACATCTTAGTAGGTGCGTGAAAATAAATACGTATTGAACTAGCAAAGGCGTAATCCGCATTGTTCCACCACACCTCTGTTATTGAGAATAACAGTGCTCGTTAAAATGTTTAAGGCTGGGACAAAGGTACACTTATAATAATGGATCTGCACTAATATATTTGTAAATTCGGTTTAGTGATCGGACAGGGCGGACGTGACTATTATGCAGTTCGATCCTCTTCAGAACCACCTATCATTATTTGAGCGACAGTCACATTGATGTGGTAGCCGAGCAATCGAATTGCTTCTATGTCTCGTTGAGCGAGCGAATGCGTGTCAGCTCACTTAATATGAGGACCTCTTCTGTATCTCTCTCACGGGACGCAAAGGGAATTTGTTTGTTAATTTTCATTTGGTTTCAAAATGCGGACAGAATTCGACCAGCCTTCTGGTAACTCCTATACGAGTGGAACTGTGGGCCACGAAATTTGTTGACAATATAGCTACGTAATAAGTAATCTGATTTGGACCAAATTTAGAATGAATTATCATATCTATCTCTAAAATGTGGATGATATCGCATCATGCCTTCTTATACCTCCCATAACAAAATAGTTCCTCCATAACACTCTATTAAACAAAAAGATTTTGATCAAATTGCATACGAATTAACAAGTATCAGAGTCCGCGAGTATGCAAAACTTGAACGAAATCGAACTTCTCTTACACGAATGAATATGTAGACGCCAAAATATAAACACGTTACAACGCCCAGAGGATGCTCTGATGATCGTCAGTTCGAATTTTGGTACAAGCACCTTTCGTTATTTGAGCGGCATTCACGAAGATTTGTCTTAGAAACACTTTCAGTACTCGGGTAACTGACAAGTCTAGTAAATGCTTCTCATAGTGAGATCTCGTTGTGTAAATCTAAAAATAGAATCGCAGTCATGAAATCGATGGGAATTTGTTTTTTGTTTTTGCCTTGTGAAAGAGGCCTCATTATGATTTCTGCTAGGAACAAAAACATTGTGATTTAATAGGCGTCTGTATATTTCAAAATCAAAATTTGATTTTATTTATCTGTCGTGATAACTCGTTAAATGTTTGAGATGTGAGAATATTTATAAAACTTTTGCTTGATTTACCTTAAAAATTTGTAATATACGATGCGTCTGCAATGAGCTGGTATTTAATTATTCTTAAAAAAATTACTTTTTTCAATTCAATTATTTTGAAGTTTATAAGAGGCACAATAAAAATGCCACAATTTTTTTTTTAATTTCTCACTTCAGATATTCAGAGGCATATAATGCATTCACCTATATACTATCGACGTACAATTTTTTCGTTGTCAAATCCACTTCAAAGGAAAAAAAAATTCATGTGAATTTAACTTCCGAACGTTTTTGTATTGTAGCTGCAATTGTGCTGGTAATTGCCAGGCATGATAAGAATTCCTCTTACTTATTGAGATCCAACGCAAACTTTATCCGATAGCGATAGATGTTTATCATTTGTTATTTCCACCTGAGGCGATCATTCGCACATAAACTTTCAACTGCTATTAGAAGTATTCTCTTTATGTGTAATATTTATGGCAGTCACTGATATTATGTTATTAGTTTTGGCGCAACTCAGTGTGAAATGTTGAAATATTTAGCTACCTTACTGTTATAACGTAATATTATAGGCTTAACCGAGAGGATAGGAAAATGATATCTGCTATCAGTTGTTATGTCACTATAAAACAATTCTTCTAGAAACTTCTTATCACACACATTATTCTGCAATAATCCCGATAATTTCACCTTCAAAAAAACTTTCCTTAACTGATTAAACTATCCTTCCTGCCAGCATCAAACAACTCTATCCATGCGAATTTAAGTGAAATATTTTTCTCCTTTCATTTTGTTACGCTGCAAAAAGTTTTGAATTAAAAATGTGTACATGACGCTCGCAGAGGGAAATCCTTTACAGCCATATAAACACAAATGCTCCCCCC